>WYDF02049156.1:0-12159 GCA_009867245.2 Adranes taylori | reverse complement strand
GGCGCGAGGCCCCTCAAACCGCGAGGCCGTGGGCTGTGGCCCACGTCGCCCACGCCTTACGCCGCCTCTGTATACCATATACCTATGCAGTACTATAGATATAGGAATTATATAGGATTCATGTTTTGACCATTTTTTCTATTTCACCTTAGTACGTCTCTAGTATTCACATCAGTACAAATCATTAGTACGATGAAATTTGGTACACATAAGTGTTCTGCAAAAGTTATTTTTTAATTTTTTGTGCCATTTTTTTCACAAGAAAATCAATTTTTAAACTAGGAAGCTGAAATTTGCACACATATAGTGGCTCGTATTATGCGTCGACCAACGAAACAGTGAAGCTGTCCGCGGCGTAGATAAATATGGGGACCAGGGAATCAATTGGTAAGTGAATTCATGCATAGACGAATTCACAAGGTCAAGGCTCTTTTTGAAGATCGTAGGCCGCGGAAAACTGGACAGCGAAACTATTAAAAAACAAATTCTTCCAAAAAAATTTAAAAGAAAGGCGTTTTTTCGGTGTACGTATGGATGTATGTTCAAAAATTTCTCCTTCCCTATGGAACCCATCTTGATTAAATTTGGTGTGAAGACGATGATTCTGCAGAGCAGAGTTTTTTAATTTTTTTTTTAATCCAAAGCAAAGTGGCGGACATCAGCAATTTTTTATGGTCAGCATTTTTCAGCAAATGAAATTAGTGCCATGTTACCAACTGTTACACAACGCGATGTTGCCATAATGTTGTACAAGCTTTGCGATATACATATCTCAGAAACTATAAAAGACAATACATTCGAATAAACTCCATTGTATAGGCTACCTAAAGCCCATTCGATTTTATTTAAAATATTTTCCACAATTTACTCATCATAAATCCCAATTTTACGTATATACAAGGTGTCTTTGTTATTCAAACTTTGCGATCCATGTTCTCGAAAAGTTTCGCTTTAATTTTTTTTAAATTTCTTGCATCGAAAGTTTAATATTTAAGCGATTAAGCGAGTTTCTTTAAATTGTAGTTCAACCACTAATTTTCCCATTAAAGTGTTGGTGAAGGTCAGATTTATTTATATAAAAAACAACTAACAACATTACTATGATTATTTCATTATTATATAATTTAATTGTTTTCAATTATGTCATATATAATTAAATTTTTAATATAAAATAATTACTTTTGATTTCAGAGTCCCCGTAATTCGGACAGCGACCGAAGTGAATCGCCCAGCGACTTAGAATCTGTGCCGCCAACGCTTACACCCTCGCCGCACATCGCTGCCGCAGCTGCAGCGGCAGCTCTCATCGCCAACAATAATCATCATCATTCACCTGCGTCACTAGCTTTACACCATAGGCAAGTTTGTTTGTTTATTTGCAAAGTTTAAAGAATTATTCTTTTGCCACGAATAAGAAAGTGGCAAACATTCAACTTGTTTGAACCCTCGTAATTATCTGTGCACTTGATTGATAAAAACATTAATTGAATTATACCGGCTGACGTGTTAAAGTCAAGTATGCATTTTAATAAGGGGTTTACTTCATTGTGCATATTGATTCCCAGGATGGTCCATTAAGAATAGCTCTCGGCCATATCTCAAAAGCAGATTCAGGGAAAAAATTTCGAAAGGTTACATAAACATATGAAAATTTTAATTTTCAGAAATTTTTGCGTATTTTTGCTTAGAACAATTTTTTTTCTGTTACGACATATAAGAGGTGGAGGGGAGTGGAAATTATGATATAAACAAAAACTCGTAAGTCCGGTTCTGCCTAACCAAATCTTGCAAGCTTAGTCTTGTTGGAAACAGCTTTTCTCCCTCAATACAATATTTATAAACTCACATCAATGTAATAAGTAACGTGCATTATAGAGGGCGCTATTTAATTTTTTTCAAATCTAGTACTTTCTTGAAAATATTTTTACCATTTTTATCACGAATTATAAAAGTAGACTAAATTGCTAACAAATCGCCGAAATCAGCTTATCGAACCCTTTTTTTCCCGGATTAAGTCAAGTAAGCGTAGTACTATTCGGTAGTTTCCGTGCTTTCTATTGTTTAAAAAATATTTCTTGAAATGTTTTGTGGGATATTTATGTAACATATCGTTCAATGTTTTAAGTTACATATTAAACTTTTAAAAATTAAATTTAAATTTTAAATAGTAAAATAAATAATGAAATATAAATAATTTTGAAGATAAGAATATAAATATTATTTGTTAGTACCTATGCAAGAACGTTTTGAGTCATCAGAATTACTGCATTACGTCCCTGTATAATAGATATTTCAAAAATCTTGTAAGAACAATTATTTCAATTACTGTTAGGAGTTGTCAAGGATTTATAAATGTTAATTGCTTTAGTCATTTCAATTTTCTATTTACAATAGCATCGTATTGTAAATGCCGTGTTTATTCACTAAAACTAAAGCGATTTTGTATGCCAATATGTTCTAGGTAGTGATGGGTCCCTCATTTAAGACTTCACTGTCACGAAATGAGGGAGTTACTCTTTTTTCAAATCATTATTTACGAATCATTATTTACGAGGAGATCTCTGAGGTCTATGAGTTCCTCTTTTTGTGCAAAAGAGGAATTCCTCTGTTTCTTTTTCTTTAATTTTATTTGCAGACCGTAGTAAAATCACAATCAAGGACATTTAAACGCTTTATCGTTTTGAATGATGACTTTGCATATGTCGAGTTAAATAATATCTACGTGGCGTGGAATATTCGCAATCTGTACATTTATGTGAATTCTCAGGTTTATGTTTATGAAAGTGAACAAGCAACCAGTAAACTTTTACGTGCTGTTGCACAATCGCAATCCAAACATTTACATTCATATATAATTAATTAACTTTTACATACAGTTTTATAACCACACACTGTGCATATAAGCGATTTTTTACAATCAATTTCCGATTTACCAAGAGGATCTGGGAGTATTGGCTCCTCCATAGCGATAGTTTCTAAAGTAACTAAAGCAATATTATCTCCGCTACGTGTATAAATTTTGACTGGCATTTTATTCAATTTTCTTTTAATACGCAGCCTTTCATTATATTATGCGAAGAGTTATTTTTTTATTTCTCGTCCACATCGATGATGTATGTTACGGTGTTACAGAACTTAATAGACTTAATCAAAGCAGGATCGTAATTTGTTTTAACTACTATACTGCTTTGTATATTTTTTTTCTAACATAATGTGCTCTTGCATGAAATTCAGGGTTGTTTAGGAATTCGTTTGTTCTAGTTTTTATAATAAAGTATGTTGTTTCTTATATGATAAACACAAAAAGGCAATAAAAAGTTGAAATAGTTTGGTTTATTGTTCTAGTATTTATAATTGCAAATATTTTCCTCGAAGCGCGATTCTAAATGACTGAAAATAATGTTGATTCTAAATATAATTCAAAATTTGTTAGGCTGATCCAGTTGTCTTCTTCCATTTAAAAAAAAAAATAAAGAGTGACGAATTAATTCCATATTATATTTCTTTGATGAATTAGATTAGTCAATTTAGATATATTGTTAGATGATTTCTCAATTAATTTATGATTTGATGATAAGTAATTGGTTATTGCGATTATTAATTAATTCATTCAATGAGAATCCTATGTCATGTATGTTAAGGGAAGTATTGCAATTGTGCAAAATTTCACATACACCAATTTCAACAGAACCTCGTTTTGAGATCCCCTGAAGCCATTTTAACAATTTTGAGATGATGTCTGTGGGTGTGTGTCTGTGAACATGATAGCGTTTAAACGGTTCGGCCGGTTGCAATCAAATTTGGCATACGTATTTAGGGTTATCTAAGGAGGAAATCTTTAGATTCGGAAAAAATCTACTCATCAATAGTGACGTCACCACCGGAAGTAAGAATACAACTTCAACCGAGTACAACCAAATTTGATATGAATTATCTCTATGCAAAACTAAACGTACTTGCAAAATTTCACTCACTTCCGATGACCAGAAGTTTCCTCTTGGCAGATTCAAGAGATTACCTAATTGTTTTAGGTAATCGTAAAAGATTATCTGAAATTTTGCATATGGTTTTAAGTTTAAATCAGCTTTTGTGCATTTTTTACCGACTTCCGCTCATCGGAAGTGACCGCTCTTTGTCTTCAAAAGTCTACCCAATTGAGCTGTTTCTAGAATCACTGAATAAGATTTTATGCAAAGTATTTTTTTTGTGACTTTCCACAACATCCATATGCATTTTGCAAAATCGATCAACCGGAAGGCACATTATTTTACACGATGGCTTTGCAATATTCATTCATTTCAACAAAATTTTACACCCTTATTTTCAGTTTCAAAACATGTAGTGGCACACACCAAATTTCAATTCATTCTGCATTGAATTTCAATGCACTGATTTCAATTTTGATATCCACATTTGGGCCCACCCTCGGATAATTTATGAACATTTTGTACAAACTTTGTCAACCGGAAATAACATACTACATATGATGGCTTCAGGATGAACGAAAAAATCGAAGAAAATGTTTATATTAATTCATTATGTCTCTTTATACTTTTATAGTCACATTGTTCGAGTCTTAATTTAATAAATTGGTTCAAGGGTTCCTCTTTTGAAATAGCGAGGAACTTGTTTAAAAAAAAGGGACTCCTCGTTTGAAAAAAAGAGTAACTCCTCATAAATAATGATTCGCTTCATATTTGAAAAAAGAGTAATTTTTGTGTTATTTCATGATTATGAGGCCTTAATTGAGGTACCTCATAAATGAGGGACCAATCACTATTCATTAATCGGTATTATTTTTCCTCATATCATATGTGGTACCTCTTGTGAAACCTCGCAAATAAAAAAGACTTACTCCCATGACTTACTTCATTTTAAAACGAGGTGTTACCAATAACTATTTCCAAATGTTTGGAATAATCCGGCGATATTTTTACGTCAATATCTGACAAAGGACGATATCCCAGATACACTACTCCATATTGCTAAACAACACCCAAGTAAATGATTCGGACAATGCAAATGTGCTCCATAAAAGGTGAAATCAATCCTATCTGTTGGAAAGATGATTGCGTCACTTTTTAGGGCGCAAGAGGAAGTCTCCTAATTGTCTAGGTCGAATCTATTTCCAAAATTCAAAACTTTTCTGAAAGCATGAAAATGTGATCTAAAAATTGCGACATTGAACGTCCTCAGCTTGAATCGAGTGGGAGCCTTTCAGACTATGTCTAATCAACTAAGAGAATATAATATTAACATTACAGCTCTACAAGAAGTACGCCAGCGGCACAGGTCATCTGGGAACCGGATTTATGGTTCAGAAGATAAACAAGTACTGAATGTTAACCCCATCAATGAATGAATGTGCACGCTTAGACTCAAAATGAAATTCTTTAATATGACTGTCATTTACGCTCAGGCACACCCGGAAGATTCGGACTAAAGATTAAAGATAGACCATCTATACCCAACTAGAACGTGCACATAGGAATACACCAAACAACGACGTCAAATTAATTCTAGGTGACATGAACGTCAAGGTTGGTCGTGAAGAAGCCTTCAGGCCGTGTGTTGGAAACCATAGTCTCCACCAACAGTGCAATGATAATGGATTCAAACTTGTCGACTTTGCTAACGCGAATGATCTGCTAATTACCAGCACTCATTTTCAACACAAAAAAATCCATAAGGCAACATGGAAATCACCAGATAGACCAACTGCCAATCAAATAGATAATGTGTTAATCCAGAGAAGACATGCTACTGATATATGGACGTTAGGGCATGTAGAGGGCTCGACGTAGATACTGATCACTACATGTTCTTGATCAAGTATAGACAAAAGATGTCTACGGCAAGGAACAGCAGAATGGAAAGCACTCCAGAGCTCTAGAAGAAATCCAGAACAATCTCCTGAAGATCCTAGAGGACATTGATACGACCTTAAGACTGAATTGTTAAAGGCCACAAGGAAGGCGCTCGGGTATAACAATAATACAAGAAGTATATAATGGTTCAACGACGACTGTGAGAGCCGTGAGCGAACTAAATGAGGCTAGGAGGAAAATGTTACAGAGAGACACAAGAGCAACTAGACTAGATTACAACAATAAAAGAAGACCGGTCAAGACCTTGTCAGATACAAGAAGCGGGAGTTTGATAAAGAGAGGCTTAAAGAACTAAGTAACTACAACGACCAAATAGATGTGAGGAAACTTTATAAAGGACTTAAGGAAGTGAAATAAGAGTGGCAACCACACACAACTATGTGCAGCTACACTTGAGTTAACTTAATTGGGGACATAGATGGGGTCCTGGAAAGATGGAGAAGGTATTTTAGTGAGCTACTGAATGCTAATACAAACATCCAAGACACTCAACCTCGAGATGGAAGACGTCACACGCGGGAATGGGTCAGAGCCTACTCGTAACGAGATAGAAGAAGCCATAAAGAAAATGACTAATCATCTCGTCGCAGGAGAAGACGGCGGAAGTGTTCAAGTATGGAGGAGCGAGACTCACATAAAAATGACAACAAGATGCATTGCGGAAACTATAGAGAGATTTCGTTGCTCAACATAAGGTACAAGATCTTCGCTAAAGTCTTCAAAGAGAGATTAAAGGCTTACATAAAAGCTTCTAGCGGTGAATACCAATGTACTCTAAGGCAGATTCTGGAGAAGTGTTATGAATAGAACGTTATGGTCCGCTAGCTGTATGTCGCCTACGACATACAGCTGTTGACAATGAAGTACCCGATTTTAAAACCGCCTACGACAATGCGTCCCGCCAACAGCATTATCACGCGATGCAGGAACTTGGTATACTACTGACACTGAGACAGCTCGTGCGATTAACGTTGCTGCATACGAAGAGTAGAGTCGAAGTACATGGGAAACTTTCCGAGCTACAATTTGATATCTACAATGGTCTCAAATAAGGGGACTCATTACCTTGTTCAACATCGCCTATGAATCCGTCATGAGGAAATTATCAACAAACCTGAAAGGCACATTATTTAATAGAACATCCCAGAGTCTTGCCTTCGCTGACGACATTGCTATGTTAGCCATACACACTAGACACCTAAACGAGAACGAAGTTAAGAAAATGGGGCTACAAGTCAACAAGGAGAAGACAAAGTATATGATAAACACTAGGAACTCAATCAGATGGCGGACACTAACAAATTCAATTGTTACCAAAGGGTCGGTACGTTCAAATATTTGGGTTGCATCCTAACATGCGACAATGAAATACCCGACGAAATCAAAGTAAGAATAGCGGTTGAGAACCGGTGGTTCTTCGGCTCCCATAAGCTTATTAAGTTTCCCGTTGTTTCTAAAAAAATTAAATTTCTGGTGCATAAAGCCATTATCAAGCCAGTGGTCTTGTATGGCTCAAAACCCTGGACTGTCCAGAAAAAGAGGAGAACTTACTGCACCTAGGAGAGGAAACTCCTTTGGAACTTTTTGGTGCTATACACGAGAACTATGAGTGGTGAATAAAAACCAATAAAAAACTGGCAGACCATTTCATATGTTACACAGATCAGGTCAGAGATCAAGGCAAAAAGACTACATTGGCTCGGCCACGTCCAAAGAATGGGAGATCAGCGGGTGCCAAGAAAAGTTCTTAACTCAATACCTGTAGGAAGAAGATCCGTGGGTTGCCCAAAAGTGCATGCTTGTTTTCCCTGATGGATTTAGAATTTAGGAAAACAGTGCCAATGATTGGCATTATTCTCTTATCAACCAATTTATTAAGCATACAAACGTCAGTCACATTTTAGTTTCTCTAAATTTAATAATTTCTTTACATTTTTTTGTTGTTATATAATTTTTCAGTCGTTGTTTTTTTTGAACAAATGATAGAAATGATGACCAAAATAACTGAATTTCATTTTATTTTATAAACTGCAGATTTGCAGCTGCATCCTTGCATCACTCGCAAACTGCATCACTGGGACCAACAGCGGGATCGCCTGTTATCGATGCAAACATGGCTGCCGCTCTGGCAGCAGTTGCGGCCGCCGCACAATTGGGAGGACAATCCCATGCCGCCGCTGCCCATCACCAGCAAATGGCTGCGGCTAATTGGTTCCAATTAAATGCGTTGGCACGTAACTTTGCGGCAGCGGCTGCGGCCGCCGAACACGCTCACCTTAGGCCGCCAGCACCAACGACGGAGGAAAAATTAATAACAACCGGTGGCGAACAACCGCTTGATCTCAGTGCTAAAACGACGCCAAGTGAACGAGGAAGTGCAATGGTCACATTATTAGTGAACAATCACAACTCAAATAGTGGCTTAAATATGACAGCAGCGAATAAGCAACCGCCGGCGAGCGGATCTCCTAGTCCACTAAGAATTAATACTCCATTAGGAACGGATAACAGACAAATATTCAAGTAAGTCAAATTGTTTACATATCTAGATTTATCATTACATTTTCTTAGATTTTAAAATTACTACTCTATAAATTAAAGGGAATAAAGGTAAAACCGTTAGTCGAAATTATTTATAAGTACTAGATTAGGTGGAGAATAATTATTATATATCGTTTACATTTACAGTTGAAGCAGTCATCCATGTTATTTATTACAAATGTAATTATTGTGAAGTAATTAGCACCATATTTCGTAGAACTATTAAAAAAATAATCCTCGATGTGGTCGACATGTTTTTTCCATGTTAGCGTCGTTTGTCATTCCAATACCAGATGGTAACATATGAAATGGCTCAAGTATTTTACCATTTCAAAGTTAAAATGTATTTAATTTTAATATTTTTAAATTACAATATTTTTTGTGCTACGATTTTTATTGAACTTAAAATAAAAATTAGAGGATATAATATTGTAATTATAAAAGTGTATGCTTCTAGAAATAAGAAAACTTTAAATGTAAAATGTGAATATAGAGGACAACTCAAAAAGACTGGAGAATATCAGAAATTGGAAAGATATCGTTCCCCTTCGCGATTTCAATGTGGGTGCTTTAAGTAAGGATTAGTTTGTGAGGATATGTAGAAACACCGAAACCCGTGAAGTAACACAAAGAAAGACTATCAAGATCATACGTAGAAATCTGAAAAGGAATAGGTTCTAAGCAAAAGTCTACTTATAACAATACACTGTTAAAGTTGTATTTAAATACATAAATGTTAACGAGGTTGCCAAATTATTCTTTTACATCAACTGTTTAGCTAACAAAGTCGTAATAATTGCTTGTAATGCAGTTCCTTCAATTTCTTAAAAATTCATATCACGGAAATCCTAAAGCCAATGATGCAGATTCCTCTCTGCAAGGAGAAGCCAGTAAGTTCAAAAGGCGCCAATGTAAAGAATTCCTTAAACTTGAATCTTGAAATTTTTTTATATCTAAATTTGTACTAAAATCTTCTGCGAAGAGACAAATTGATCTAGAAGAAAATATAGACTGAGGGGAGAATAGAGTATTGGAGAGAAAGTTAGAATACGAGGGGGAGAAGGATCAAGCAGGAAATATTTTTCCAAGAACAGAGAAATTTAGACTTCGCTACGGTCAATAGTTTGCCGTTACACTGTTCGGAATGCAGGTCTCTTAAAAAAAAGTCAATGTAAACTAAACTTATAGAATTAAAAACTTATGTTTCCAGATTGAGAATCACGGAATTTCGTTTGTGCTGGAAATAAAATAATGGCAGTAAAAATCTAGTAGGTTTTTAGTTGGAAATTTAGGTCAACATTTCAATTGGATGATGAATACAGTCAGCTTCAAGGCAAACCGTTTGAATGCGGAATATTTATTTCGAAAAGCATTAGCGTTATAAAAATCATCTCAATTTTTTAAATTCCTTTATAAAAGGATTCAAAATACTTAGGAAAATGATCTTGTAAATGAAACATAAAATATTCTTGTGGCATAAAACTGTTAATATCAATTAAGTTGTAAAGTGTGTTAAAACGAAACTTGGTTTAATAATAGTTTATCGATGTATTATTATTATTATCGCCAAGGGCTGTCTGCGAAATTCCGCTCCTTAACACTGCAGCCAAACGACCTATTGTACGACTGATCATTTAGTCACACCAATCCAATATATCTGTGGCTTGTACTAGTTTTAATACTTCCTGTTGAGAGCGTTTTTCTACCAATTCAGAGTCACCTTACATTGCTCCAAATAAGTCTCCCCTTCTGGTTACTAATGCTTCGCAGTAACTTAAGATAGCATAAGGAAACATCTAGAATATAAAGGAAATATCTAGAATATCTTCAGCAATGTGTGGGCCAATTAACATTCTGGTTATATTTCAGTCGTGTCTCAGCAAATCGGTGGTTTTGTTTTCCCATGGCTTTTCTATAAAGCGCTTGTTATGTTTAGTCCAGTTTCCTATTGCTTCTTTGACAGAACTAACAACTATTCCCAGAGCTGGCTCCAGACCACTGAAGATGTTACATTCCTTCTTCGCTAGTGCATCTGCAATTTCGTTGCTTGCAGTGCCCCTGTGCCTGTATACCCACATCAGCGTAACTAAGTTGGTCATAGCCAGTCTGCACAGTTCATTGATGCATTAGTTCGTCAGTCCAGACACATTTCTGGCGTTGTTAAGCACTTGCAGTGCCCCCTGACTATCGCTTACTATAAAAATTAGTTGTTTGGTATATTTCTTTTTTTTTGTTTTCCTGTACGCAATGGCCTGAAAGACTGTGTTAAAACTGCCTAGATGAAATTGCATTTATTTCGGTCTGAAAGACTAGCAAATCTGCTTAGAGCATTTTACATTTTGTTCTTTCAACGTTTATTCCTGCTCCCGTAGTTTTAAAAGCCCTTGAAGCCTCTGTGAACCAGGGCAGATTCCGGAAAGAGAGGAGGACCGTTTCTCCACAAACCTGAGTCAATATGACCTCATAATTTCTGTATATATTGTAGACTTGAGATAAACATTTCTAGTATTTCAACACATGTAATTTTAGTCCATTTTTTTTTTGTTATGCTCGGTTTTTATTTTCAACCGATAGAGTGCAGCTTACGCCTCTGCTTGTATGATCAATTTTAATGGTGGAAGATCAAGCAGCTATTCATGTGACGGCTTTGGGGTTGTTTTCATAGCCCCCTGTTATACAAAGGCACGAAGTTCTCTATACGTTCTTTGTAACCTGGCACGAATGTCTTTTTACAACACACAGTGTTCCATAAATTATGAATGGCTTGATAACATACTTATACAATCAGTGCATTAAATGTCTATTATTCTATCACTTTCGATGTACTTAACAGAAAGAAAAATTTTCTCGTTGGGCCGTTTCTATTGCTGATTTGGGCAGCATTAAAGGGATCTTCTACTTTGTCTATAGCTTTAGAAGGTTCAACAAGTTTATTATATTTCATTAGCTCTAACGCTATGAAATGTTTTTTTTTAAATAAATGCTGATCGTATCAAACAGTAAGGCAATTACAACTCAACAGATTAAGTGGTCGGATATGTTGAGCCAATTTTGAGCGATAAAATATATATCTTAAAAATGTGTTCTTTTCTTATACATTGCTTGTTTTTGAATGTTTTATTTGGTCCCATGAGTCCCATATCAGAGACTGTAATATTTCAATATCATACACGTAAGTCATTTTTGAAATATAATAAATAGTTTAAAGCATTTTGATCAGTCGTTTTGTATTTTGTATCTTTTATTATATTGAAATTGTTATGAACACATATGAGTCATATTCTCTAAGATATCTAGTATATTATAATTCATATAAGTTGATATTTACAAAAGTTTCATTACTTTTACGATTTTTATTATTTTTATCGTTGATCAAAATGTCATTTACAAATGCGTGTTTTGAATTATTTACAACATCAAACATAACTTGAGCATTTGGTTATGTTTTAATATAAAAATAATTTAATTTCATTATATGTTAAGAAATTATACAATATATTTAATGGTTGTGAAATTTGAGCTATGGTTATAATAAATAAAAATACAATTAATTCATTTTCTAATTTTCAAGATAGAATTAATACAACTACATTTTAATGATCAGTTCTGTAATAATTAATGGGTTTGTAAATTTTAATAATCTATATATATATATATATATATATATATATAAAATATAAGTATACAAAAATGTATACAAGCCATCGCTGCACTTGGAATATTAAAGTAG
>WYDF02049145.1:0-12160 GCA_009867245.2 Adranes taylori | reverse complement strand
CTACAAGTATATGCTACGTATATGATGTGTCAATTTATTGCCAGACAGCACATGATAAGAATATTTTTTCAGAGACACTCTATGGACATTCTGCAGTAATATGCTAAGAATATTCCAAAAGTACATTTCTTGATCTCTGTTTTAACGTTGATTCTTCTTCTTCAAAAGTTTTTACAGCGTCATTTAGGATTAAATTATGCGCTGCGCAGTGGGCATATAAGGCGTTAGACTATACTTTTAATAACTCGACTTGAACACAACCAATGTCTTCAAAAAATGAATTGTACAAGATGTAAAGTGTATGACGTCATTTCACCTATTATTTATAAAGGATCTTCAGCATCCTCTTGTAGTAGCATCTGACGCAACGTTGAGAAAGCCACGTCCTTCCTCGCTACGCTCCAAGCCGGGTAAACGTCTAGTTGCATTTATAAAGCAGCAAGTCCCAAAGTACCATGTTTAGTGGCACCCGAAAGTTACGAAAGTTAGGGCGAGAGTGAATGTGGAGGTGTCGGATTGGTTTGAAGTCAGAAGAGGAGTTCTCTCAGCGCCTGTCTATTTGACATATATATTTCAGGTTTAGAAGAAGTGTTAAGGAAGGGGCAAGCGAGGGGATACAGATCGGGAGGTTGAAAGTTTGGTCGATTACTTATGCGGATGATATAGTACGTATGACGAGTAAAAGGGAAGAATTGAATGAGATAATTTCGAGAGCGAGAGTATATGGGGAAAAGAGGATTGGAAGTGAATGTTGAGAAGTCATAAGATCGGATGTGCAAAAGAGGTGGGAGAGAATGTAAGAAAGATGAGTTTGAGCTGGGAGGGAAAAGAATAGAAAGAGTGAAGAAATATAAGTACTTGGGATATATGCTAACGCAAACTGGGCTATTTATGGAGCATATTAGGATGATAGTAAAGAAAACAAGAGGAGTGATAGAAGGAATGAGGATAGTGTGGGAATGTAGGTTTGGTGAATCGGTGAAGATAAGGATGTTGATTATGAAGGTGTGTGTGAGGAGTATAATGATGTATGGTGCGGAAGTGTTAGCGGTGTGTGAAAGAGAAATGATTAAACGTGCGCAAGAAGGGTACATTAAGAGGATGCTTGTAGTGGATAAGATTACACCATATGATATTGTGTTGCAGGAAACCGGAAAAACCAAATGTTAAATTGTAGGAGTGAAAAGAATTGTTAACTTTGAAAGCAAGGTAATGATGGATGGAGAAACTAGGTTGGTTAAGGAAATTTATATAATGGGAATGAAGAAATGGGAGCGGGTGGTAGTAGGCACATATAGATAGAGAGTAGAAGAAAGATGAATGAAAGCATTGGGTGGTCGATAAGAAGATGGGGTGAAAGGGTCATGGAAGGAAAAGAAATGATGAATAAGATAGTAGAGAGAATAATAGATGTGGAGAGACAGGAGAGGTTTGAAATGATTCGAGCGAGTAGGTATAATAGTAAGTATGAATGGATACGGGTGGAAGAGGGGATGGCAGAGTATTTGAAGCCTGGATTAAGGATGAAGGAAAAGAGAAAAATTGTGATATTCAGGTGCGGCAGTTCAAGTTGGGTTAGAGCTTTGGGTGATTGAGCAAGATAGGTAGTGTAGAGTGTGTGGTAGGGGGATAGGGGGCAATGGATGAGAGATTGGAGGATATGTTTGGGACAAGAGTGTAGCGGAATGGAAATAATGAATAAGATTTTGAAGCAGATTGCAAGGAAAAGGGCTGCTGGATAGGGAAATGAGGAGGAGAGGAGAAAAAGTGAGGTTCTTTTTTATTTTTATTTTATTTCTTGTTTCTTTTCTATTTTTTATGAGTTCTTTTTCGGTGTCTCTTCTCCGGTGTTTATTAATATTATAATTTTTATTTTTGAGATTTAGAGTATAGTGATATTTAGAGTATTGTTTTGTTCATTAATTATGTATTGTTAATTAATTATGCCAATAAAGATTATTATAATTTTTATATCATCAGTAAATATTCTTGTACGGATTAATCACACGAATTCCTATATCTTTGATCGACAGATTAATAGAACAAATTTGTTCGTCTAGGGTCGTGCCAGCTTTGTAGACGGCCCGAATTCGGTTTCTATCGCTTCTTCCAGCTTCCTGTCGCAGCAATTAGTAGCGCTTGTGTAAGCAGAGCCGGCCTTAGCCAAGTCAAGCCGGGCTAAGCCATGTTCGCTATAGATATGAGATGCTTTTTGAAGGTTAGAGTAAGATTAGGGAAAACTGAGTAGAGGGTTCAATGACCATAAGATAATGAAACAGCGATAGTGTAAGACGAAAAAAATTAGAAGGGAAACTTATAGTAAGTACCGGATAGCTGTTGAAAGATAGCTTGAGGTTGATAGATAATATAGAAAAAGCATACCATATAAAAGCATTAGGCAGTTGAATATTGAATTTATTTTAATTAAAAATAAACCTAAAGTATAATGTGCGTGATGTCTGCAGCTCAAATGTAAGTTTTCATTACATATTTTGACTAGTTTGAAAATCTCAAACAAATTTATTTTTAATTATGCTTTTATCACTAATTTTGACTCACAGATTAAACAAATAAACAGCTTAATGTTTCTTGGTTATTATTTTATTTACTTAAGAATATTGGTGTTAAAAATTATCGCATGCTAATATTTATTTTCGAGAAAATTTAAATTGTCCTAAAATAATTAAATTAATAACTTATTTTCTTTCGATCCCTTTTTTATAGCTGAGTGGGTTAAATCAATAAGCTGAAACTTATTTATCCAGTAAAACTCACTTCAGCTGTATTGTCACAAGAAACAACGTGACAATATGATTTTGATTGAAATTCAATTCATTCAAATTTCAAAACCTCTATGCGACAAATTTCAATTCCAGTTATTTTATTTTGAACAAAATCTGCATATGCGGAAACTTTTAATTGACAAGGATTTGCACTATAAATGCATTTAAATGTTTTTTCTTTTCCCGTCCAATATAATCCATTCGTACAACGTTTCACTCAAGTAAATTTTTATGAAAACATATGGTATCTAAACTTTATACACGATATAATCATTACAGGAAAGCTCGTATTAAGTCCCTTGAAAACATAAAGTACAAGTTGAGTGTTTTAAGCGTTAGAAACTTCGTAATATATATTTGCAGATGCTTTACTTCTCCAAACATTTTGTGCTAAATAAACATTACATAAATTTATAACTTGCAAGTTAACCATTGAGCATAGCATAATTCGACTAATATAATTTGCAATTTGTAGTCTTAATTCCTCATAGTGCAAACTATCAATTACATATCTATATACCAACAATATTTATTTTTGTTGTTTTTTTGATTAATTTAATAAGTAGGTTATATTAAATAATTTCCTGTTACTTCATTATTTATATTTTAGTTAAAGGCCGGTTTCGCTAATATTATATCAGACATCATCGGGTAACTACAAAATTAATTTATATTATAATAAGATTAGTGTTGATTTTGCTTACTGATTTTTGTCAAATTGGGTTATGTGGATGTTCAACGTTTTATGTCAAACTGTCGTGTGATGGGTTTGGTTGGGTGGGATTGGTGTTTGCGCGTGCCCTTTTTAGTGACTTCTGAATGACATGCGTCGTTTGAGCAGCATTTTGGTATATAGCTGAATTCCTATTTTGTATTTTGGTGTAGTCTCTTTTGTTCTTTTTTTTTTGGTGCAGTAGTTTTAGTGTGTGTTAATCTGTCTGGTATAGTTGTGTGCGCCTAGATAACTGACTTCGTCTTGTAACCAAATAGGTTCGTTCCAAAGTCGGACTTGAATATGAGCTCGGTATTGAAATTTTTTACATACCAAATAGACTGTATCGTCAGGATATAAGCCCCAATGGGTATAAGGAGTAGTTGGAGGTCGAAGATGATGGCAGTACATGATGCACAAAAGAGGAACAAGGAAAGACTTTTGTTGAAGTTGAATAGATCTGGAGAATGTGTCATCTAGTATAATTTGACTAGTGCGGTTCGGATAGGTGTATCCAGTTCCAGGCTGAAGAGGATGATAAATCCTAAAGCTTCATAGAATAAATTCACCAACCTCCTAAGTATAATATCCCAAAAGGGAGTGGAGTTTAGTGGGTAAAAATCCTACACTATTGGATGGATCGGGCATCCTTCGTCTTTTGAAGATTCTCCACTTCCTACGGAAAAAAAAAATCGGATAGGTGTGATTGGGAAAGGTTTATTTAACTTAAATAAACCTTTCCTAAATAGATGTTTAATTTCATACCCCTTCTACAGTCTCTGCTCTTTCTTTACATTCCATTAATCCCTAATCCCTATTACCTAATCCCTACTACCATCCCTATTCAATCCCTACTACTTATTCATCACTTCATATCCCTTTCACTACCTCCAATGATACCCACTTTTCTATCGCCTATCTCAACCAGCTCCCATTTTTAATCTCACCTAATATATTTTCCATTATCTCCTTCCCTTCCTGCCCCATGCACACACTCCAATTCGCAGCCACTATTCGTTGTTCCTCATTGCATTCTATTCCTTTAGATCCGTTGTCCCAATGGCTTCCGCGTTTCATCCTCCAACCTACACACTCTGCATCGAGCGGTGAAACATCACATAGCCCGGCGTGCTATGATCTTTTCGCGCGTGAAAAGCCGGCACGTTTGATTGAATGTCTGTGTGTTGCTTCCGTGTGGAGCTACATCGTTCAAATAGTTTTTCTTATGGAAGCGGTATTTATTTGATGTACTAAGCTGTCGTGTCGGCGGCTTATTGATAATTTCGCGTCGTTCATTTCTTAAGCGAATTAAATTTTTATTGTACCAATTTAAAAATCCAATTCGCAACCACCATTCTTTGTTCCTCATTGCATTCTATTCGCTTATACCCGTTCATCCACGTGTTATCCTCCAACTCACACACTCTGCATCTTCTATATTCCTCATTCATCCAATATTTGTTCCCCCTTTCTTCACTCCCACACCTGAATCTCGCTATCATACTCTTTTCATTTAGTCATCTCCGATCTTAAGTAATCAGGCATCTTCCTTTAAACTCTGTTCAACCTAAAACTCGCACCTTTTTCCACCACACATCCTATTGTACCACTCATACATAGACCATCCACACCTCTCATATACCCTTCTTCTTTCACCTAATCAAACGTTTTAATCATCCTTCTTCTCTAACATCGCGTCCACATATACTTTTTTTACCATTCTTTGCTCCAAATCATTTCCCTTGAGGTGTAAATTCTTTCGAAAGTTCTTCCTAAAACATTGAGGAGTGTGATAAGTTTGGTCAGTTTTCCAATTGATTGGGAAGTGCCCCAATAAGAAATATTTGTTGTATATTTCTGATAACAGTGATATTGTTTCTGCAGGAATGTGTCTGAGGTTTCGATGGGTTAATGCATTTAAGCCAAGAGTGGTGCTTTTGCTTTTATTATGGGCTGCAACTTCTTCCTCTTGGGTGGTAGTTATAGGATAGTCTTGTTCAGGAAGATCAGTGAGTAGCGGGTGACAGATAAACAGATCATTCACAAGATTGTTAGTTTCTTCAAGTATGGCGTTCCAGAAAATTGTTGTCAAAAAGTACATTATGAGGTACTTTTGAGATGGTATTTGCTATGTAGATTTTTTGTATAGTTATTTAACTCGCAAGATGTTGGAATTTTTGCCACAATTGTTCACCGCTGCGGTAGTCAGGTTTTGATATGGTTCTACCCAATACGCCTCCCTATACGCAATTATATTACGTCTAGTACGAGATTGAGTCTGCTCTACTCGGATTTGATGGCACGATCTTTGTAAGCAATAAACTGACGAGAAACTTGCATGGATTTTGGCACTAAAAATTTACTACCGATTTATCCGGCGTCGCCAGTTCTGCTTACCAAAAATGGCCCACTGAAGGCCTTTACTATCTATCCACTTGCTACGTAGCATGCTAGCTGATGGAAAACACACACATTAACAGTTTGAGAATAGATTGAGAACGTTCCGATCCCAACGACTCTAATCATTCGCTTTACCGCATGTGACTATCGTTACTAAACCTCAGTTATCCTTAGAGAAACTTCGAAAGGAACCAGTTACTAGATGGTCCTGTTGGTCTTTCGCATCTATACATAGTTCCGATGATCTTTGCACGTCGGAACCATTGTGGACCTCCACCTGAGTTTCCCCAAGCTTCAACTTTCCATGCATAGTTCACCATCAATCGGGTTCCAGAGCACGAGCTACGATATTACAGTAGCGCCATTGCTGACGCGTAATTGCCATCTCCCATTTGCTTAAACACCAATAAAATATCAAAACGTCTCATCATACAAGCTTGAGTCGCATAAACAACTCTCGATTGCTTTCGTTAAGTTTGACGTATTCTATAAAATGAATCTTTGCGTCACGCTCGTTCGCTGGACTCCTTGGTCCATGTTTCAAGACGGGTCTCAAGTTAGCAAGACCTGCGTACGCATACGTCGGAGCGTTCGGAAGCCGCAAGCGATAAACGAATCTCAATTGGTAGAAGACCAGCCGTCACGTACGAATTGGAACAAAGTTTCGACAAAGTCACAACAGTCACAGTCACAATTGAACTTAGCTGCGCTTCTCTTTTGACGAACCGCCAGCCCGCTGTCGAATGGGACGGATGACGCGTTGCATCACAGTAGACGTACTGATTAGTCAGCCATCCGACACCTACACGCCACTAACGCCGGCCACCTTTCGAAAGTGATTAACTTGAGTTTGACCCCTGGCGGTTTCACGTACTATTTAACTTTCTTTTCAGAGTTCTTTGCAACTTTACCTCGCGGTACTTGTTTGCTGTCGGACTCGCGTCTATATTTAGCCTTAGATGGATCATAACAGCCGGTTTCAGCTGCGTTCTCAAATAACTGGATTCCAAAGACATGTTATTGCGACGAATAAACGCTTTCAGTCTACAGGCATGGCATCCTCGATGGGTAGGCAGCTCTCCGTTCGAGGAGAATTTCGCCTTCAAACGAATGAGTGAAAACAGTCTTGTACCCCGCATTTACTATGTGCTAATGCGAAAGGACTCGGCTTGCCGCTACTAAGAATAATCCTTGTTAGCTTCTTTTCCACTGCTTACTGATAGGCATAAGTTCAACGAATCATGACTTTAAACTGTGACGCTTAATAAAGTTGTAGTAATCTTCTTTTCAAGATTTCCAGTTATACGTAATAATCCAAGACTCAACATCAAAGAGCTAACCTTTGAAAACTATATTCCGAAATAACCTTGTTCTTTCTTCCGATATCATTAATATGATACAAGAAAAATATGAATATGGAGAGCTTTTCTCCATATGAATATGGAGAAAAGCTCCCAATTCTTTTAGAGATCACAAATATTCACATAAAAAATGCAGAGTTAGAGGAATTTTATTTATCTAATTTAAAATGTGGGCATAGCTGCAGATTAAATAAAATTTCACATTAATATTTATTTAAGGAGGTCATATAAATCACACGTACTGATTTCAGTTTATTGTATACAAGACCTTTGTTTATTTAAAACTGTGAAGCAGATTTAGAGAAGCAAGTCCGGTCCCGTACACAAATAAAACCACTGGTCTGTTTTAATAATCTATTTTCTCAAATTAATTATTTATTATTCAGACGACAATAATTTAGAGGGTTGATAAATGAACAAGTTGAGTAAAAAAAATATTGGTTCAAATTTATTATGTTAAAATAAATACTGACTCGAATACAGTTCGGCTTACAGCTAATATGTAAAATTATAAAATTTTAAAATTTCACGAGTAACATAAGAGGAATTGTTCTTTAAATACGTATAATTAAATCTGCATCGGCTCACTACATAGATAATAATAAATTGTACGATCATTATTTATTGGGCGAGAGTATAGATTTATTTGCCAACGATACAGTTTGTGACTGAATACGTGCGACGTGAACACTTTAGAATTTATTTGGAATAACTGGAAAAATAATGGCCAAGACTGAAGTGCGTTCAGTGACTGACCTGCGTTCATTCTTAGATATCTGCGTGAAGAAAAAGTTGGCCTGCGAACCGTCAAAAAAAGGGGGTTAAAACTCCGCTTTCGATGTCTCTCGACAACGACAACGTGCATGTTTCACCAACAATGCTAGCGCTCTATTTCCTATCCTACTTCAAATTCTAGAAAGTTTTATAACATTTTCGAAATAGCTCGAACTTTGATATTGGAATCTCATTAATTCAATTAATTGATAATCGCAATAAGCAATTCCTTTATAAATCATAAACTAAATGAGAAATCTTCTAATAATATATCTAACTTGACTAATCTAATTCATCAAAAAATATAATATGTATAATTAAATATAATCTAATATATATTAATCAATCAATTAATCATAAATAAATTAGTTAAATTAAGAAGAAGAAAAAAACATATAGATCCAACCTGAATAATCCTAATATGTAAATAAAAGCCAGAAAGAAAACAGTTAAGATCGTCAGCTTCTACAACCTACACACATCTATACAAATAAAAAAAATCAGACCAGTTACGCGCCTATAAGATGCGAGCGGCATATGATCACGTCAAACGCTTTGTACTTGCCGAAACGGCAGCGGATCTCATTGATGTAGATATATACATCTCCGATATAGCCAACGAGTTATCTTATGATTATCATTTTAAAATAACGATTTCGTTTGTCGGCTTATGCATGTTTGGACAGGAAATTTTATCCTACCAGAATTCCCTGAATTTTCGTTAACCTTTTACCTTTTGGAGTTTTTGATTGCGCAGTTTGATTTGATTGGATATTAGTTTAACATATTTTGAGGGAGGCGTTTTTCTATGAGACACTTTGATATTTTGACGCATCAAGCTATCATTTCCACCCACCACTTTTAGAAATCAACACTACTTGCATTTTCACTAGATAACCGTCAACAAAATAATGCAACTTTGATCCTTAAATTCTTTTAACGTATATTTTTCAAAGTTATCTCTGTTCGTCCCGTAGGGTTCGAACGAATCTATCCAAATAAACTCGAGAATATCTAACGATAAGATTCTTATTTATCTTTTCAAGGGAATTTATGAATGTATTTTATAAAGAATAATTAAAAACAAAGCTAATTAAATATAATTGTGATAAAACTTGATTTATTTATTACAGTCAAACTGTGGAGCGTCATTGCTTCCAAGGGGTTGCCTATTCTGAACACCTATACAGTAGAATCTTTTTAATTCGACGATAATTGTCTTTCAATCCTTAATTTAAGCTTAGTTTCTTTTTCAAATTTAACTATTTATAATTTGTACAACATAGTAAATAGTGAATTAATTATAGAAAATCAATTAATTTTCAAATAATTCGAATGGTATTTTTTTCATTTTCCTGTTTTCTTTCTAACAAAGGTAGTCCTAAAAGGTTCTATTTTCATTCAAATGAATGTTTAAAGCTAAATGAAGAGGACTTGCGAGAAGCTCCTTGTTACTTGTTGTTTCTTACTTGTTACAATACTTGTGAAAGTATTGTTTTTATAAATCAATCTAAAAATAATTTAAAAAATATTCAATATAATACAGACGTCGAGTAATTTTCTGCTCAACACGTCCTCGTCCAGGCAAAGAAATAAAACAGAAAAAACTTAATAAAGTGATATATAGCTGATCTAGACAGACACCCGACGGATATACATTTTAGTGCCGCATATGTCCCGGCGTTTTGTTTTTTTTTTCGTTTTTCTCCAGGACAACAAATCGTATAGTCATTCATTTCATTTCTTTCATTTGTTTGCGCTTCAGCTCAAATGCTACGCTTTTGTCTTTTCAGAAAGATTAAAAAGGAAGCAATAAATGTTGATAAGAGGAACATGTGTGATGTTCCTAAGCGACTTTAATTTCTAGTTAGGTATATAAATGGAATTTTCTGATTTACTCGCCAGAGCAATAATCGCATTGCTAAGTACCCATATTTAGCACCAAATAGATGATATTGATCATACGAAATTTTAACTTTCCCGATTTAGACGGGTTGTCGGCGATGATTCCTTTTCACTTGCAGGAGTCTGGTTCCAATTGCGCGCAGATAAAACCGTACCTTGGTTCTACATTTCTACGGTGGTTTGGGGTTCAGTACTGCTATAAACCTGCACTGCCCGGCTGGAGGTATTACCTCTGATAGACATTTCGGATTTAGTGTGAGCGAATCACTACTACTAAAGACATTACTACTGTCGGGTTTTAAGTAACAGAGATAATAGACATGCTCATATAGGTACCGAGAAATTTAAGGTAGTACAATTTTGTTTCAAGATCAAATTACTTCAAAGAGTGCGTTTCTCAATAAATGATAAAATTCGGTAGAACTTAAAATGTAGCAAATCCTTGCAGTAGTCAATTAATATGCAAAATAAGTTTTCTGCTTGCCTGCCCGAATATCATCTGCATTGCATGCGAAAGAAAATAGATGTTAAACCTTACTTACGTTCTATAATACGATCATGTTCTTAATTAGAAAACGTCGTGATAAGCAAATATTTTCATTTAATTAAGCGCAAAGCTTCCATCAATTTCGCAATCGTTATTTACAGTTCTTTCGCTTTTGTATTATAGCTTACATTTATTAAATTCTCAAATCTTTCTCTAGTCGCACTTTGTTTTCTTCGCCGAAACGAAAAACAAGTTGCTCCTAGTATAATATCCTTAAATAGAGAATTAATATAGCCGTGAGGATCTGAGACGAAAATAATTCAAAAATCTTATTCAAGAGAGATTTTAAAATAATTTATTCCAACCTTAATGTGTGCTTACGTTGGGATATAGACTTTTTTTTGAATTTTATATTTATAATTCAACAAAATTGGTTAAAAAAGAACTGAATTATGTAAATTATAGGCTTTAAAATTATATATATATATATATATATATATATATAAAGCTTTTGAATATTCTAAATTATCCTTTAGGAGAAATAAGCAGAGAAATTTTGCTGACTTGAATGCTTATACTAAAATTTGTTTGTAAGGTGGCCAAATGAGTTTCATACTTTTTTTTGTTCTTCATATGTTCTTTTACTGTTTTTATTTGTTTGTATAAAACAATCAAACTGTGCTTCCTTAATGGTGCTCAATGGAAGTGAAGGATTTCGAAAAAGTTGGTTCTCTTGAAATCACTGTATTGTGAAATTTGCTTCTTCCATTAATTTTCCAATTTTACGAAATTTGATGTAAGGGTAATTATACAGTCTGCTCGCCATATTTTCCTCGTTCTCCGTCGTTCTGATATAATACGGATTATCTATTATCTTCGTACATAACTTGTTTTGGGTTATGTCAATTCTTTCTTTAGTTCGCTCCGTGCCTTAAATCCAAACCTTATTTCCATAATTAATGAAGGTAGTAACTAGCACCATATGTAAGATTGTCTTTCTTGCACTATCCGTTAGTCTACTGTCACGATTTAAAACACGATACAGTTTGTTGACAGTTCTTAGGGAAATTTGTTTTTTGCTTTTTATGTGCTTGAGAAAATCAAATTTCTTGTCGAATATGACACCTAGATACGTCGTTGATCTTTTCACCTGTAACGAAGAAACTTGCGCTTGTTTTCTGGTAGATAGATTCTTTGACATGTTTAGTGGTTTAAGCGCTTTGTGTGCTAAACAAACTCATGATAATTATACAAATTATCATGAACTTGTTGCAAATGTTAGTTAACACTTAGAGTTTCATTTACTTTTACTCATGAAATAAAGTATAAGTTAAAAACATTTAACACATCTTCTGTACATACCAGTTGAGTTAGAATTTCACTATGGGAATCGAAGTAACATTATTTATTTCGTTGGAAAAAAAAAGTTCAATGACGCCAATTATACAAATTATCATGAATTCACATGGCCGAAAGTAATTAGTAAAGTAGGATGATAGGTAAATAGGATATGGGAATTTACCTATCATTCTACTTTACTAATTACTTTCGGCCATAGTGGATTCATGATAATTTGTATAATTGGAGTCATTGAACTTTTTTTTCCAACGGAATAAATAATATTACTATTCGATTCCCATATCCTATCAATTATACAAATGATACAAATGATACAAATGATACAAATGATACAAATGATACAAATGATACAAATGATACAAATGATACAAATGATACA
>WYDF02049144.1:0-25513 GCA_009867245.2 Adranes taylori | reverse complement strand
TAATATTAACATAATTATATATCTAAAATTTGGCGGCACACTTTTAGAATTTCGCGGCACACAAAAGTGCCGCGGCATAGTGGTTGAGAATCACTGGTATAGATAGATAGGTAAAACCTTTATTGGCATAATACAAAGAAAAACAACCAAACATAATTCATACATAAACATATAAACAATACAGTACACATAAAATTATTCTTATTAATTACAAGCCAATAGAGGAGTGGGTTACCCTAGTCGGGAAGAATGTAAATAAAACTGTAGCTCCGTAATTAATTAATAATTAGTAGTGTAGAAGAAGATTAAATTGTATTTGGTGGGATATTAGTGACAAGTAAGTGGGTAGTAAGTAGTGGTATGTAAAATTGATCTCATTAAAGGTGTGTGTTTGCGAAAACAGCGAGATATTAGTGATTGCAGTTAGGAGTGAAGAAAAACTACAAAAGAAATCCGAAAGTAAGAGATAAGAAATATATTATAAGGCGTACAGATTAAACACATGGCAGAATAAAACGACATGAGGTTGCCAATGTGTGTTATAGTTATAACACATAGATATATGTGATAAAGTATAAATAATTTAGAAAAATAAAGAATTTATAATATAAAAGAGATTAATTTGAACTCTACAGTATAATGCAAGTAAAATATATAATCACGTGCCTAATAGGATAAGATAGGATATAGTGGACTATGTTTTGTATTTGACAATTTGCAAATTTTGAAATAATATTTTTGTGAATGTGTTTTTAAACTATTGCTTTAAATTTAAAATTTTTGTTTAAATTAAATGTTTGAAATAAATTTATACTCTACATGAGCACATTAATGTCCCATTAATATAATAAAGCTCTGACCTCTTTAAAAAAGAAATCCCTTTATTTAGTAGAGTTGAAACATTTTACTAGTTTAACATATTTGATATCGCAACTACATAAGTCACATACTAATGATTCTCAATGGTTATTAAAATTCATATGTGTAACAAAGTCCTTTATAATAGAGTTTTTGTGATCACATCCAACGTAAATGATGAAAAATAAAAATCTTCAACAATAAAAATCTTCAACAAATTTTGACAACAATAATATATTTAGATTAACTTCATTTTGAAAATATCAGTCGACGTTTCGGTTTTTATGTTTTAAAACCTTCATCAACCTTCATTATTATTTTTGTAACAATTGAATAACTGTATGAACATCAACGTATATGTTGTAGTACTCTATAGCCTCTACCAGTTGTTATAGTATAATTATAGTTTTAAGTCGAAACACCTAATAAGTATAACTACAGTAATCGCATGACCTTGCTGTTGTCACGCACCTTACATACTACCAATGAATATTAAAGTTTCTAGACAACAATGCAGTTTTAAGAAATTGGGAAGAAATAAAAAATATAACAATTAAAAAAAAATTTAACCTTTAGTATCCAGAGAGCCAATGGATTACATGTGTATTAACAAAATTGTATAAAAAGGAACAATTCATCTTTCTATTCTATGATCTTGATAGTCACCAAAAGGAATACTTATGGGTCACCAGAATCAACTGATAGGAGCAGTTATCCCTTATATGACGATTTTTATGTTTAGTATTTACGTTGACCAAAAAAATTTATATAATAGCTTCATCAAACCAACAAAAACAATTTAAAAATCACTCTTAGCAAAAATCATTATCCGAACTATTTAGTCAGCGGAATTATACATAAATTTAAGGTTCGTACCCCAACGAGACATAATGATCAAGATGCATTTTATTATAAAATTCCGAATATTCCACAATTATCAGGAGCTTTATCTAGATTCTTACAAAATGATTACACAAAAATTGCGAAATACAATTTCAAGACCAATACAGATATTTTCAATAATATCAGATAAAGTTCAAACAGATTCTAAGTCATGCATTGTCTATTCCATAAATTGCATGGTTTGTGACAAGATTTACATTGGCCAATCAAAACAATATCTTAAATCCAGGATCCAGCAGCACAAATATGATTACAATAGTGGCAATTTTGGCAAAGAAAATCGCATTGCCTTAAGCGAACACCATTTTCAATCTGGTCGTCATTTTAATTTCAAAGTTTTAGATTCCGAATCCTGCTACAAAAAAAGCCTTGCTTCAGAAATGATATAAAACTACAACAGTTAACTACAGATCAGATGTTGATGATCTTAGTAAAATATACAGTAATCTCATCATTTACATTAAATAATAATTGTCTTTCTCCATAATAATGTTCTGTCAGATGGTCGCTTTGTTTGTTGGTTTTGTTCTTCACTATTATGATTCCTATATGTTATTTTTCCACATTGAATTTAACTATTTAGTGGGGTTGAGTCTTGGTTTAGTCACCAGCTCACAGTTATGTGTGGCAATAAATACAAATTATAATTCGCAACTCAGAGTTGGTAGTCGGAATTAGTCCAGAAACTTTCTAGTTTATCAATACTTTGAAAAGTCATTTTTCATATATGTCATAATGAATGAAAGGTTGATGTAAGTAAAAAGATGTTCTTGAAAAAAAAAAGAAAGAAATCAGATCTGCCCAGTTTGGGGCAGGATCGAATAATAAACTTTAATGTTTTCCCTCATAATCTCATGTTGATTGGACCAGATAGATATCTAATAGATTCTGTATTTTTAAAATGTATTTGGTTAATTGACCATACGTACCGTAATGTTAATGTTACACAAAGAAAAATTCTTTATAGATTTCATCTTCATCATTTGTTTGTCGTAATGGTTACATAATATCTATAATTTCTTCACATATCCATTAAAACAAAAAAATTATAAAGTTTTTTGGACAACATAAGTACTAAACATTAAAATCGTCATGTAAGTGATAACTGCTCCAATCTGTTTATTCTGGTGACTCATAAGTATTCCTTTTGGTGTCTAAAGATGAATGGTTCCTTTTTATACAATTTCGTTAATACAAATGATTAGCAACATGCTCAATTGGCTCTGGATACTGAAGGTATAATTTAAAAAAACAATGGTTATGTTTTTTATTTGTTCAAAATTTCTTAAAACAGCATTGTTGTTATGTAGAAACTTTAATATTCATTGGGAGTATACAAGGTTCGTGACAACAGCTATGGCCATGCGATCACTGTAGTTACACTAATTAGGTGTTTGACTTTAAACTTTAATTAGTATACTATAACAAGTGTTAGAGGCTATAGATCGTATATTACAACATATACTTTCATCTTTATATATACCATTTTTCAATTGTTTTTAGTCCTGATGATGGTTTTAAAACATAAAACATAAGAAACGTCGACTGATATATTGAAAATGGGGTTAATTTAATATATTATTTTTGTCCAAATCCGAAGATTTTAATTTTTCGTCCTTTATAGTGCATATTGCAACGGGTGAATTGGTCGTATAAAATAGATAACACTGTATGTAGTTTTATAAAATATAAAATAAAGAATTAATGAATATAATGGAAAAATGTTTATGCTCAGAGGAAATGGTTTATTAATTTATGCAATAATTACGAAATGTAAAATACTAAGCTTCAATTTTGCAAGTATTATTGAAACAATGAAATATAGATATTGGTAAGCAATACTCACATATAGGTTAGTAGAATGTTATTGTAATTAAGAAATTGCTATCTATGATGATGAAAAAGTATACAGAAATGTTATCAAAAATGCAAAGTGTAAACAAGGGTACTAGGTAGTTTCTGTGTTATGTAACTAAGATTAGAAGCATCAGCAGAATTATTCCGTGTAGAAATCAGTCAATTAATATTGGTAATTAGGTCACTGTGATGTAGGAGCAAACATGTTAGCAATAAATGAGCGCGAGGCCGGCCGGTGAGGACCGTGCTTGATCGATATGGCGCCTCCCACGTGAACAGCGTACCATCAGGTATGATGAGTTGACTAGCCGAAAGTAGTGAACAGTCTGTTGAAGGGAAAATATTATAAACTCATATACGGAGAACTGTTGAGAGAGTTGATAGTTAAGAGTTAGAAGTTGAAGTTGAAGAATACTTGAGCAACTTCACTGCGAGGATTAAACCAGTTGGAATACCTTAGTTAGTTATAGTTAAAATTAGTCAGTGGAAATTAAATTAGATATTAGCGGTTGCATCAGAAATAGCTGTCCTGTTAGTAGACAGGGAAATAGGGAGTAGAGATAGAAGTTTAGCGAGTAGCAATATATACAATAAAGTCAGTGACACGCGCCGGTCCAGTAACAAATATTAGCAACATTATGTGAGTATTTGTGTACTATACATATTTTATGTAGAGAATTTACATAACTGTGCTAACTTTACTGATTATTATGGGATGAATTATAATTTTATTAGCGAGTTATCGAGGCAAAATTTATTTATTAACTGATTTTATATTATCATGTGGTTCTAACTATTAAGTGCAAGTATTTAAATCTGATATCAATTGTCTTATAGCGTAGTTGTAATCGCTCCTTTTAATAGTCTAATATATGGGATTTAAGTGCAGCTACTCTGATATTTACTCACTCCTCACATAACTTTTGAAGGTGCTTAAGTAGAATTAAATACAATTTATATATAATTAAGGTGCCTAGCTAAGCCATCAGCGAACTACGTCCCGTAGAGGTATCTAGTACGATAAATACGATCTACGCCTCCCTTCGAAGCCGATCTACGCCGATCTACAACTCCCATCTCACTACTTACTTAATTAGTTACTTTTTACGATCCCAAACCTTTGGGTAGGAGTTGGGTTCAGACCACTAGGGCATAAACCCGTCTCCATCCCATAATGTTAATGGTGTGTGATCGAGGTTTCGAAGAAAGCCTAGGTAACTCTAGGTGAGAGCCTAGGTAACCAAAAGCAGTCGTGACAATATATATACATAATCTAATGACGTAGATAATAAGATAGGCAACAAAATAGCATAATACTGACTTGCATTTTATGCGTACAACTGTCCATCTGCAAAAACGGAGCCAATACTTAGCAGGCGACAACACAAAAGTGTTATTAAAAACGCTCGGTAATTATAATTCTACGTTACGCTTTTATTATGATCGATATTTTTTGCAATTTGAGCTCATCGAATCTCAATAACTCCATTAGTAGTGACTATTATATTCCATAATACTAATAAAATTGTTTACGATTACCTGAGAAAGATTTTAAGTGCAACCATCTGCTATGCTAGAAATTTACGCATTCAAATTCATAAATATAGCGGAAGCGTGCAATATCTATATTATAGCATTGGAAGCGTACTCTTTCGCATTAACTCTGTATATTTTCACATAAAGGCAAAGCGTGCAGCAACATAGAAATACAGTCATAGGCACACATATCTAAAAACCCCTCAACGTACATAATCATAATAAAACTATAACGCGAATAGAGGGTTACCCATGATGCCACCGGCTAATTTTATTTATGCTCCTATTATTATATTTGGCGTTTAGGCTATAGGTACGCTAACATTACTCAAGGCGACGCTGCCAAAAATCCTCCAATAATGCTTTTGGTTACTACATTTACCGAATAACGAGATGAGTGATAAGATATTTGAACGCTGTTTGAGTTAATCTTTGAGATTTATCATCAGCTTCAGACTTGTTGCTGGTAGTTATCGCTTTTGTAAGTTGAAGGTTATAAATAGCGGTAGGTCAGTATGCATAAAGCTGCGGTTTCTTATCCGTATTTTGTCATAAACAATCTCGTTCAGATGCGAAGGCTTTCAAGTGTATGAAATGTGATTTGAAAACTGGATACAAAGCAAGTCTTTTATGACACAAACGAAGTCATATGGGACAGAAGTCTTTTGAGTCTTGGAATGTACTTTTAAAACTGCAAAAAAGGGAAGCCTTTCTTATCCGCATTTTGATGAAAATAGATTTGTAGACTGCTCAAGCTCTAACAATCTCACTCAGATACACGGTAGTGAGGGCGAGAGTGGGTACGAGTGCTTCTGAATGGTTTAGGGTAAGTAGGGAAGTAAATCAAGGATGTCATTTGAGCAAGAGCTAATTTAATATATATCTATCGGATCTAGAAGAGGTTTAGCGTTAAGTACAGGTAGGAGGGGTGATACTACGAGGGAAAAAGATTTGGTCGCTTGGGTATGCAGATTATGTAGTGTGTTTTGCACGGAGTAAGGAAGAGATGCTAGAAGTGATTGATAGAATGCGAAAGTATATGGATAAAAGAGGATTGGAAATAAATGTGGACAAGACAAAAGTAATGACGTGGAAGAAGGATGGGAGGGATAGCAAACGTAATGAATTCTGTATGAATAGAATTCAAATTGGGGTAGTGAAAGAAATGAAGTACCTAGGGTATATGGTAACTCGGAATGGATAGGCAAATGAGCATGTAAGAATGTTAGTAAGAAAAGTTCAGATAGCGGCCGAAAGGATGGGGTATGTTTGGAAGGGGAAGTTTGGTGATTCAATTTGAATGAGAATGATGATATTGATAGTATGTGTGAGGAATCTTACGCTGTATGGTGGGCGGTTAAGGAGAAGTATGGCGGTTAAGGGGAGAAAGGAAAAGGAAGTGGAGATAATGAGATACATGAGGGGGGTACAAGGAGTGGAAAAATCGACGCCGTGTTAGATAGTGAGGAATGAATTAAATGAAATAAAATGTTGGGCGTATGGAGTGAAGAAGATGGTAAGGTATGAAAGAAAAGTGATGGGGGATGTAAGTGATAGATTGGTTAAGAAAGTATATGAGGAAGCTATGGTATGCAACAAGGAAGGAGAGAACGAATGGGTGGGGGGAAGAAGAAAGTTATCTAAGAGGTGCGGATGGTATATGTGTGGATGGTTTAAATGGGTGTATCGGGGAATAAGGTGCGAAATTGAGGTAGAACAGAGGTTAAGGGATATAGAATTGCAAGAGAGGTATGAGAGAATAAGAAGGGGAAAGTACAACAAGAGATATGAATATTTCATGGTGGACGGTAGAATGCTATAATATTTAACATCTGACATGAGCATGATAGAAAACAGAATGATTACAAGATTTAGATGTGGTAGTGAGGAAAGAGGAAACAAGTATTGGATGAATGAAGAATATAGAATGTGTAGATCGTGTGGAATGGAGGATGAAACATGGGAACATTGGGTGAGTTGGTGTATGAGAATGGAATGGGTGGAGGATCAAAGACAGCTGGCTGTAAACTACAGAATGTGCATGGGTGAGAAAGGGAAGTATAGGGATATACTGAAAAATCTTTTCGAAGAAAATTGGACGGAAAAAAAATAGGGAATCTTTGTACTCGTTTTTTATCTCTTCCTCACTCAATTTGTGTGTAGGGGTATAAGAAGGTTGAGTGTGGGGTAATGGAATGGGAGGGCTGTAGAGGGTTGTAGGGGGTGAATGGAATTTAGAATGAGGTAGATTCTTGTTTATTTTTTTCTTTTTTGTTTTGTTTGTTTTGCATTTTCTTCTTTTCGCAAGCAGCATTTGAATAGTTTTTTCTCTTGTTTTGCTATTGGTTTGGTTAGTCAGATTAGTATTAGTTAGGAGGTATTAAGTGTATTAGTATAAGTAAATATATTTTAGTTGAAAATGTTACATATTGCATATTAATATTGTAGTTACATAGTTCAGGGGTACATATGTATAATGTTTTTATAAGAAGATTATATATATATATATATATAATTTGCATTCGAATAGGTGGAGTTGTCTGGAGGATGAACACTATGGTGACCATACTCCCAGATAATACTCCAAAAGTATTCCTTTGTAATATTGCCAAGGCATGATCATTTTTGTTTGATGTCTCACAAAAGCGAGTACATTCATGTGGATAAATATTCAACTGATAATGGGTGATATATAGAGAATGCGATTCATGGATTCCTTCCTCCTAGATATGTGTAGTAGCCTTTTTTTGAAATTAGTATTATTCATTTATTCATCATGTTACTTCTTTAATCAAATATTCATTGCAAGATTCACGAGCTCGTTCAGTAACCACGAATATAAAAAAGAATTCGGGGCAATTAATAGATAAACAACACCCAGTCATGAATTACGCTGAAATAGATGAGATGATGATGGCAGGAGAAAAATTATTGGTGGCGTTATTGCTAGACATGAAAGAAAATTCGGTGAACCGCAAGAAAGATACGCAACGGCTATCGAAGCTCAAACTATCGAATTGGTGAAAATTTTATGGAAGAATAACAAAAAATACACCAAAGTGTAATTGACACATTCGAGTTCAACGAGTGGGCAGATACAACCTACTATTAGAGTTTGAGGGAGCTGGAAGCAAGTCACCCTGGGATGGAAAAATCATTAAGGAAAGTCGAGAGGATAGTACAAATTCTAGATGAAGAAATAAACGACTTTAAAAAAGGTTAAATTCGCCGCATTAGTCAATCGATCTGAAATAGAAAAAACAGGCTTTAGAAAAAATCTGTAACTACTACAAGATAACTACAAGGAAAGCAATTCGCGTCGCCACAAGATAACTGGGAAGCAAAAGAAGAGCTTCATCAAATAGAAGTGGAAATTGAAGGAAAAAGCGATGAAATATTCTCTGCGGAAAAATCACAAGAAGTACTAGAGATGGGAAAAGAGTCAAGCAACCTGGCGGGGCCAAATTTTATCGAATAAGATGACGTGGCGTAACCGGAGCCAATAATGCAGAGCCAGCGTCAGGGTTACATGAAAAGCTTTTTGGCGGTTATCGAAGATCTTCCCATGGTGCGGCAGCAGCGGCGGCCTATCCGTCCCTACTGCCAAGTTATTCCGCCAGAAGCACCACACTTGCAGTATGGGTTATGGGAAGCGGCCTAGAAATTCCCGCAACACCCACGTTCAAGAAGTTGAGGAGTTGGCATTTGAATAATTTACAACGATTGCATGTCAGACCGAGAGTGATCTCAATCCAAGACCTATATTTCCACAAATAAATGACATTAAGGTAGTATCGGTGCTAACACAATAACGCTGCAGAAGTAGTACAAATTGAATCAAGCCCAAAAAATTCTCAAACCAGGGACAATAGTACTCACCAAAGAGGGAACGATCAACACAAGCAGCTGGTCGCTACCCCGAATTATCGACATCCACGAAGGAGTAGCTGAAAAGGCACGAGTGGGAATGGTTCAGAAAGGGGAAGGTTGGAACCCTTTAATCCAGGCGTTATCCACAGAAGCCAGGGAGAAAGACAGGACCAATGCCAATCACAGAAGATGAAACATTGGCAAATGTCAAGAAGAAAGACAAAGCCGAATTCAGCAGAAGAGTCAAGATGAAGAGGGAGCTACCTCACAAATTCAACACAGCTACGACGTCAAAGGATGGAAGAGGCAAAGATTCTAATCGAGACTCAGTGTTAGAAAACAGCCAGAGGGCACGATGGAAATCGAGGCTAATAAACGCAAACCGCGTCATACGTTCACCGCCGTCGTAGTCTGACTGTCAAACTCCGGCAATATATTTACGCAGTAAACAGGATTATGTCTGGAGTCTACAAGTTCTGCAAACCTCTATACACTCAGACATTGCGCCATCACATATTGCATATTGGTTGTAATATTTCAAATGTATCACCATTATTATTTAAGGATCGCATAAAGCGGATCACTTAACTACGAATAGGAGACATTTAGAGGAGGCGATTCAAGTATCCTATACTCCTGGATGTTTCCGTAGACATTTTAAATTGTACCATTTATTTAAATCAACAGAGATATCCCGGGGATGAGAGTCATGCTGCTGGATATCTGTAAGCAACGTATATCCATTTTATTTACTTTCTAATTGGTGGAGTTATCTGGAAGATGAACACTACGATGGCCTTACTGTAGTGTTCGGTAGGAACGTTGTGAGATATACTATCGGTACAAATGGAATCAATTGTTGGTGCAAAATATTACGACGTACAGTACATGTAATTATGATGCTAGCAATATAGACTTTACGGTTTCAACTCATAGAATTAATTATAATGAGGGCAAAGGAATTTCCCAAGGAAATGTTTTAGAATTCATGAAATTGGTGTCACGTTACGTTCCTAACTTTTATAAATAATTGCAGAATTGCCTGAATTCAAATTTGTGTTCTTATTGCAACTCAAATGTATCAAATACTAAATTCATTATCATTTTTACATACATACAAATTGTTATTTATTCGTCTTACAACAAAGGCATACGTTTTTCATTCTGAGAATATTGGTACCGCTGACTGCATCAGTATCACTGCTTTGTATGTGTGTTGCTTTGTATAAAATTTCGTGATCAAGTGCAGCAATTTGTTCTTTAAGAGTCTCTTGTATAATTCCTCGTATCGGTACAATCAGTGCTTCAGGTTTCGTTCAAATTGCTTGCCACGTGCATCATCGGGATCATGCGCCAGGAAATAATCTTGCAGTTTGCTCGTCCAATTCAAACTGGAATGCGCTGAGTGGTGGTGGTATTTCATCATCAGCATCATCATCACGTTGATTCAGCTTTGAGCTATCTTTGATTTGTCCTTTGAATATATCTTCATCACTGAGAACTTTGTCAGCAAAAAGATCGTCAATAGCACCATTGGTCAACATCATCGAAACGCTCACCGCCTACTTTAAATGACAATGCTATGATATCGGAATATTCAACCAATTGAGATGTAGTAGGATTTGTAGCTGAAACGCATTCAGGCCAAATTATTTCGCGATTGTGCATCAGATGTGCATGTAGGCGGGTCCGAACATAGCGATTTTCTTCCGTGTTCTCGGGTATGGTCGTTTTTTAAACTTTAGAGTATAATGTATATCTCGTTATCTCGTGTGCGGCGCGACGTTATATTTATTTATAAACTAAATAATAGTGATTTTGGAAGTGTAAAACGTATACAGTGCAGTTTAACCTGCTGTGTCGTCGTATACACAGCGTCTGGTCTAGCTATAAACCGCGTGGTAATCTTACAGATCGTACGTGTAGTTTCAGGGTAGTGTGTGAAACGAATAAAATAAAAGAATACGAAGATGCAGCAAAAAGACTAAGAGAAGAGCAGGTAAAGTTGGATTTCAATAAGCGTCCGGTGTCCAAAACTGAAAGTGGAGCAGGGAGAAATAAGAATAAGCGTAAAATCAGCCTTTAGTTCTGGATCAGAATCTGATCCATCACCTGGAACATGAATTATAACCAGCAACAGATTACAGATTTGATTCTCTATCTGATTAAATTGAAGACAGTTCAGATGTTACAAGGATGGATGCTTCGCAAACTGAAGCAAATGTAAACACACTGGGAAAAAGTACAATTAGAAGACACACAACAAGAAGTAGAAAGCACAGATAATACCGCTATATTACCTCCTCGACTGATTGATGATGCAAATTCGGATTACGTAGCAGAAGCGGCTGGTGCAGCAGAAAATAAGGGACCGAAAGAGAGAAAACCAGTAATAATAATCCTCAGAAACTTAAATAAGTATCAAAAGTCAGGAAAGAGTGTGAAGTAAACTCAATAACCGTCACCGATCCTAGAGCAATAAAAGAAGGGATGAAAATCCATGTAAAATCAGAGAAAGAATATCGCAAATTAGTAAACATATTGGACACAGCTCGTTTAGAATACCATACAGACCAGTTGAAAGGAGAGAAAAACTAAAAGTAGTTCTTCGGCGATTCCCCACATCAATCACCGAAAAAGAAATAGAAGACGATTTGAAAGATAGAATAGCGTAAAGGATATGAAATCAAACGAAAAACCAATGCCATTTGTTCTAGTAAACACGGAAAAGACAAAAGACGGAAGCAAGAAAAAATCTCTCTGATGTAAAGCATGTTTTAAAGGTACGTGTCACAACTGAGCCTAAACTTAAGAGCACCGGAGCGAACAGTATTTCCGATGCCAACAACTTTATTGACACGTACAATTATGTGCTGCTGACTACCCAACTTTAAACATCAATATCCTAAAGAAGACAAACAAGAATGCGTGTTATGCGGAGAGCAACATATGCGTATAGCCAAAAATGTTCGGATAATCCTGACAACAAAAAAAAAGAGAAGGAGAAGCAATTAAGAATGAAATGACTAGAATATCACAAACTAAAGGTGGCATATCATATGCTCAAGTAAGTGCCTCTCAAAATCTACCATTAGATGAATTTAAAAAGACTATAAAAGCAGTACTGAGGAAGTGCTTCCGTACAAACCGGAAGTGCTACCTGACAAATAATCAGGGTCAAATTCTAAAACTCCACTGATAGAGCTGAACTTTTCGCTGACTATCTGGAAAACACGTACAAAGTATCTGGTAACGTACTTTTCGAGCGCAGTTTTATTGAGGAAACAAACAATCTGGTAAACGATTTATTTCGCTACACACCACTCATAGATTTTCCTGAACAGGACGACATTCTATATCCGAAACTCTAAATAAAGCCATAAATAGCGCTCCTGGTTCAGACGCTTTAACTCTTCGTATCCTCAGACATATTCCTGCTGAGACCATATCGCTCCTGACGAGATATATAATAAATGTCTTTTATTGGGGCACTTCTCAATAAATTGGAAAACTGGCCAAACGGTCATGATTCCTAAACGTCGCAAACACCCTAGACATATTTCATCATATGGACCAATCACACTTCTTAACGTCTTAGGAAAAACTTTCGAAAGAATCTTCACATTCTTTCAAGCTTATGGAGTTCGGAAACCCCATAAGCTTGATATCCTTCATCCTAACAGACTGAAGATGGTCCAGTCATATCTATCCGACTATATCAACCTAATTTAAATTGGAGACACTCTCTCCAGATCCATACAACTTCAAGATGACGTACCACAAGGGTCTGTCCTTGCTCGTCTTTTGTGCATCATGTACTGCTATGATCACTAATCCCCAACCGCTCCAGACACCCATAATGCTCCCTAAAAGCGAAAACTGCAAACCGTCATCTGCAGTAATCTTCAGACAATTTTTTAAAATGGGCTTTAAATGGCGCAACACCCCTAATCCGAGTGAAACTCAAACTTTCTTCATTCAGTATCCCAAACATGTGAAACAGAAACATCAGAACCGGTGCCCACATCAAACTCCGACTCTGAAACGAACCCATTTCGTTAAAAGACGAAATTTGCTATCTAGGTGCTGGTAAAAAAAGTTTAAAGCACCCGGATCGGATGGAATTCGGGGTCAAATCAGTAAGCTGCTGGTAGATGTTAACCCAAGAGAAAGACCACCTTTGGTCTTTAACCGAATTCTTAAGACAGGGTCTTTTCCTCAGATGTAGAACACAGCTACTTTGGTGCTCATTCCTAAAGGCAAAGGACTAGGGAATTACTGGCCAATTTACCTGATTGACTAGGTGGTAAAGATTTTGGAGAGGCTACTCCTGCAAAGGTTGCAGGTCTACCTCTCTACAGGTAATGGTCAGCATTACAGACAATTTGGCTTTAGGGAAGGGCAGTCGAGAGTGGAAGCCGTTAGTGCGGTAGTTCAATTTGGCAGAGCAGCCAGTTGGGACAAGGTACAAGAAGGAGCAATGCGCGCGAGAAGCACTTAAAGCCAAAAAAGTGCCCCAATACCTCCAGATCGCTCTATCAAGCTATTTGTACGATAGAACAATTACGTACATCACCTTGGAGGGCATTTGGAAGACAATGACCCTGGTGTGTACGGTCCCACAGGCCTCGGCACTAGGCCCCACACTTTGAATCGTAAAGTACGACATTATGTTAAGCCTTCCGTTTCCACGCAGTCTACAGCTTTTTGCCTTTGCCGATGATGCTGCCGTTATGGTGAAGCATAAAAACATCGTAAATCTGGAGGAACACCTCAATAGAGGAATTGCCCAAATTGAGACCTGAATGAGTTCCCATGGGCTTAGCCTTGCACCTCAAAAAACTGAGGCAATATGGCTGACGGGCAGAAGAAGGGTATCAGAAGATATTAGGGTATTGGGATACCAAGTGCGCCTCATGAACGAAATCAAATATCGGGGTATCGTGCTAGACAAGTCGCTTCGATTCTCAGCACATGTGAAGTATGCCACTGGGAAGGCTAGCGCAATAAGCTCTCAGCTATGAATGTTAATGCCATGAATGAGTGGCTCAGGTAGCGGTAGTAGGGAACTACTGTACAGTGTGGTTGATTCTACGGCTCTCTACTCGGCGCCAATCTGGGCGGAGGCACTAAACACGATGAGTACTACTAGAAAAAAGTAACGCGTTGGCTCTTTTTGGTATTGCATGCACCTACGATACAGTATTCCTGAACGCATTGAACGTTATTCAGGTATAGTGCCGATAAAGCTCATGGCTGCAGAAAGGGCGAGTAAAGCAGCCCCAAAATAAGAGCCCCCGACACATTGAGTAGTTGGCAAGTAGCATGGGACCGCAGCACTAAAGGCAGATGGGCACATTGACTAACCCCATGCGCCAGGAGATTGTACGAGGCGATTAGGGACAGCTTTATATACTACCTGACTCAGGTACTAAGTGGGCATGGTTGTTTCAGCGCCTATCTGTACCACATAGGACGAAGTTACACCGATACGTGCGAGTACTGCGACGCCAACTGCAGCGGTAGCGTGGACCACACTCTATTCTCCTGTCAAGGATGGATAGCCGAGAGGCATGTCGCATAGGTATACTTGGGCACATATCTACACCCAGATAGAATTATCGCGAGGATATGCGGCGACGGAAAAGCGTTGGAATTATTTTCTAACCTGGCTACAGCTATTTCAAAAGGCACTCAACCAAAAGGCACTCAGAGGGGGTGACTAGAACGCGAGGAAGAAACACGTACTAGAAGGCGGGCCAACAGGCATAGACGGGAGTAGGCCGCTGGAGAGTCTTTTTTCTGAATTAAAGGAAGAAGAGGGGTCTAGGTACACAAATCAGGTAGGGACTATACCATCAAGTCATCTTACTGAAGTAATGTGAAAATAGGTACCGGTAAGACTTGACCATGGCCTCCAAGAGGTTCTGGTGGGTCCCAGCTGACACAGCTGAACCCCACGTAACCTCAGACCGACTATCTGGATAGTCGACAGGCGACTTTCATCTCGAAAAAAAAAGTGCTAGTTTAATAGAACTTCAACTGGAATGCTGAGCTAAACTACACCCTTTCCAGAGTACGAAAACGCGTGAACCTGATCTCCACACATAGAGGACGCTTTAGAGGCTGTCATATAAAAACTGTGCATCATACTTACTAAACCCATATTAGGCCACTGATAGAGCTCTTCTATAGAGCTCTTCTATATTCCACACTTTCAAATGCGCAAGCGCCCAAACTTACTAGCTTCTAAAAATTCTTCTAAAAATTCTTCTAAAAATTCACAGGTAACACTTCAAGTTTCCGAGGGTGTTATTATATGAACACAGTTCTGCTGAGCCTATCACAGATCGTCTAAAATCTCTAGTCTAAATATCCGACTCAAAGTGATGCAGAAAACAACCCAATAGCCTACCAAAATCTTCGTTCTTATTTGAAAAGCCAGTCACCACCGTAGCAAACTGCCACGCAGACCACTGCCCCTAAGATGATTCCTACGCCTATATTATAAAAAAAATCGAAAAGCCAAAAAAAAATTATAAATAATAAAAATAAAATAAAAAAACGGAAAACAAAAAAGCAAAAAAGACAAAACCATTCGACTCATTACCAGTTCCAGGCTGAAGACGATGATAAATCCTAAAGCCTCCTTCAAATAAACCCTCCAATCTCCCTAACTATATACAGTTCCAATAGGAGTGGAGTTTTAGTGAGGTAGAAATCCCACACTGTTGGATACACGGGCATCCTTCGCGTTTTTATGGTTTCTCCACTTCCTAGGTGAACCAAAATAGAAGTGCTATCGGAGGTAATGAATGAAATCTTCAGAAATGGCAACTAAAGGTTTTAAAATAAAGAGAAGAACATATCAGAATTTTTAAAAGAGAAGAACATATCAGTGTTGATGATGACTGAATCTTATCCGAAAGGGCCAAGAACTTCTAAAATGCCCTACATTTATAAGTAGGTATATAAAACCGAGAACGTGCCTTCGAAACCAGATCTAAATGAAATATTTAGGAAAGCCAGGACTATGCCAAGACGCAAATGGAACTGGAAGCATGCTCGCTGGGGTTGCAGTGTGAAGAATTTAGGCATCAGTTCATCAAAAATAATCAAAATTTGAAAATGTTCACTATACAGTAGTAGGCGAAATAGTAGGAGACCATTTGCTAGAGCCAAAGCAAAGAAAACAAATAAAACAGATTGGATGAAATATACCTATCTTATGGAGCAATATGAGAGACAGGAACTAATAATATCAACACATCGAAAAAATGCTAGATTATATGACAGGCGCAATCAAGGAAAATCTGGAGAAATCCGAGTCTTATAATAGGTCCAAACAAGTTGAGATTAAACTTACAGGAAAAAACTTACTGATTACAGAAAAAAAAAACAAACAAAAGAAGATTTGGAGTAAGACACGTCATCCGCATGAAAAACAAAAATTTCAGGCAAAAGTGGTAAAAATGCTAAAATCAAAAACTTAAAAAGAATGGGACGACTAGATAAGCGGAAGCTGCAAAGATGAACAGGTCTAAATCTGGAGATTATTCAGTCGTTTAAGAAAAGTTTCGGATGAGAATGCTCCAATCAAGTTCGGAGAAACTCTATTTTAAGAATAAAGAAAAAGCAGAAAGAGTAACCAAACATCTGAATTCACAATTTAATATTAAAGACAGCATAGATAGCTATACAGAAAAATTAGTTAACAACATAATAAAAGAAAGAGATCAATATAAACTATCAGCAACCAATATAAAAGAAATAGAAGAAAAAGATGTGGTGGAAACAATTAACCGAATCAGTAGCAAGACCGCCCCTGGTGAAGACAATATACCAGTAAAAGCGATAAAACTACTACAAAAGCAGCTATAGAGCACTTAACGTGGATCTATAATACCATTCTGGAACTCTCTTACTATCCTATAAAGTGGAAGCCTTCGATAATTACAACAATCCCAAAAAAGACAAGCATGTTTAAATTACACAAAATAGGAGACCCATACGTGTATTAAACGTCATGGCCAAGATATTCGAGAAAATTTTGAAAGAACATCTTATGAACTTTGTTGAAGAAAACTAGCTTTTGCCAGAATATCAAATGAGATTCTGAAGTCATCTATGTGCAACACAACAAGTGGCGCATTTGGACGCAACATTCAACAAAGCCATTGAAGTACAAAAAAGCCCTCTCGTTGCCTTACTTGATGTTTGAAAAGGCCTAGGGCACAGTATGGCACAAAGGCCTCTTACACAAAATGTGAATTATGGGTATACTTATATTTGATCAGAATTAACAGAGATTTTTTGAGGAACAGAAGAATTGTCGAACAGAAGAATTGTCGAAGAATTGTCGAACAGGAACAGAAGAACTGTCAAGTTAAGACGGGAGAAGAATTGTCGAAATTCTGAAATGCTAAAAAAGGACTGCTACGGGGCTCTCCTATTTCGCTTGCATTATTCAATCTGTTCTCCTGGAGAAGGAATTTAAGGATGCAAGTTATGTTTATTTTGTGTTTATGTAATATTATTATTTTTATGATGTAAATATACATAAGGAATTGAATTGTATTATGATTGTGAGAAAGCCAATAAAGGTTATTATTAATATTATTATTCTTATTCAATTTGTTTGTAGCCGACATCCTCAAAAGATGAGGGTTCTACTTTACTATAATTTGCGGATGATACGGCGGTAATATTCAAATTCAGGACAAGAAAACCGAAAACAAATTATATATTTTTGGAAGGAAACAAAAAACAAAATTCTAAAATAAAGTACATATTTAGGAGTAACTTTTGATAGAACACTAGTTTATTTCACAGAACACATAAGAAAAAGAGGTGCCATAGCTCTAAAATCAGCCAGGGAGCTTTACTTTGCTCTAAGACGCGAGAGCAAAATAACTAATAGAGTGAATAGATTATTTATCCCTCAGCTAACTTGCGGAAACGAAATATGTATTCGGGGATCTGAAAGATGTAAGGAAAGAACAAAACAAGCTGACTCGACAGGCACTGGACGCTCTATTCACTGGGCGCTCTACTCTATCAAAGAGAAAAGACCACCAAAGCGCACCATACATTATTTCCAAAATAGAATATGGGGGAAAAAAAATGTTCAAAGTTGACTTTTGTAATTCCGAAATCGCTAAATTAGAATTTGTTATGCAATTAAGAATTGAAAATGATTTCCATGAATCAATTACTATCATCGCTTCGTCACTTTCTAGTATATTTAAGATCAACTAGAATGATCATCGTACATAGTAGGTTTCAATTATGCCTTCATCGAGTGGTTGAATTACGGATGTTGTCTTGGAGCACGAATACCAATTGCACGTTTCGACATTCCAGAAATTAGATGGCCAGATGCATTGTTACCTAGAAGAAGAGCTTTAAATTCAAGTTTCTTTTTGCTCTCATATATTTTTGAACATCCGGAACAAAATATTTATGGAATCATTCTGTGAAAGTGTTACTAGTGTTACGGGCTTTTTATTTACCATCCAGTGAATGGGCAATGTCCAAGATTCTTCAAATCTTGGACTCCCAATGCTCAAGATTTAATGGATTTATTAACCACCAAGGGGTTCACCACGCGATCTCCTGGAGCGCTTCTGCGAAACAAAGACGTAACACGGTCTTTTGCTATTTAAATGATAGACCGCGCCCTTCTCATCCGCAGACGCGATTTCACCCTTCATATTAATATTATGGTAATAATTTATTTCAGAAAACCTTGAAGGCATCCAGTGCTTGCTGAGAATTTAATTTCTTCTTTTTTTTTGAATAGATGTTTCCGCAGATGTCAATTGAAATATTTTGTGGGTGTGGTTTCTTTCCCAATGGCTAGCGCATTTCCAGTTTATTTAACACTATGATCTCTAGTGTGCGATGATGTTAGAGCACTCTATTTTGTACCAGCAATAACGGATTTTCTTAAAATCTCTTCATTGTTCTTCATTGTTCTAATCCCCATTCATTCAAATTGAAACTTCTAATTCAAGACGATCTAAGATTTTCACCCATGTTTCCAGAGAAATGGCCTTTCTTTTGTGTTGTTTCTAGCTTGGTGATACTTTGATGAACCTTTATATTTTAAGGTTAGTTTAATAATTAAATGAACTGTGAACTGCAAATATTGTTCTTACATTAGTTTAAATGATTGAATATAAGTCAGAACTTTTCACCGCAACACATTCATATGTTTATATAAGTAAAATGATTCAATGATGATGAATCTGAATAAAAATTAATCACCAGTACTTTAGTCTATCAATGACTTCATAAATTAAAAATTTCACTACTACCAATATATTAAAACATCTAAAAAATAAAAAATGTATGTATGAAGGTAGTACATACTAGAATTTCTAAAATTTTAATTGAAAAACCGTGCAAAAACAAAAAAATCGTATAAAAAACTAATTGGAACTAATTGAAAAACTAATTAAAACTAATTAAAACCTTCTGAACCGTGTATACAACCATGTAAAACAGTAGTGAATGTATATGTTTTACATTAGCACAGTGTCTTTGATATATTCACCTTTACATCTTGTCTAAAATTCGGATTCCTCGTCTTCCGTAAGATACTACACTATGGTTTCCTCGGTTTATTTTATAGTCGCAAATAGATGAGTTTAGAAGCTCAGGTGCAGACAGCTGAGTTTATTAGCGCCAGAACCCGCATATTCTTTTTATAACAGATTATAGACATACATTTTCATAAAAACATTATGTGCAATAAATCAAAGATATTTTATTGTACACAGCTATGTGCGCACAAGAATTATTTGCAAATAAATATTAATTTTGCTTATGTTTATATATTGATTACATAACACATACGCAATATTTTATTGAAACTTTTCGAAATATGGAATTTAAATTATTAAGAGTGCAACGAGGCAATTTGTCCTCATTCCTTTTTAGTTTTATGTTAAAAGATCGAGCATTATTCAGCCACAAATAATGTAAATACTTCTAGGTAATTAGATGCGATAAAATCTTTAGCGGTGTAAATAAAATTGTGGTGGACGGTCATTGGGCAAACTACCAAAGATCCGTTTACAACCAAAATACAGAAATAGTTACTGAATATTAAGTATTCCCTATGATACTTAAATTAAATCTTAAATAAATTCGTTGACCTTTGATTCGTTGACCACAATTATCACCGAAGGTAATTAGATACGTAGTAATCATGACCGAAGATATGCATACCGGTGTTTAGACGGTCGAATTAGAGGGGAGATCAGAATTAATAAAAGCAGTACACAAGTTGCTGAATACAATACTTAGATTTGGCATCTGCCGCCGAAGGCTATGCCCATTAGTTCAGTAAAAAATAATAATTATGAATAAATTCTGATTAATATAATAATTAAAGAAAAATAAAATCATGAATAAACCAGAGTGTCGATGTTAGTAATGGGGCAGTATTAAATAATTAGGCATGACACGTAGTAGTAATTAGCACTCGGCATTTTTGAGAATAAATTAGATAATTCTTTTAAGCATGATTTTTTCGAATGAAATAAATTAAAACTTTTTTACTAATTTAAAATAAATATATAGGCATAAATAACATCACTGTGCGTAGACTATAAAAATAAATTATACTTTGTGATAGTAGAGCTGCTGTCAGTGTAAGTACATTGAATATTTGAACATGACTCACATTACTATTTAATTATTTTGCATGGCGATATTTATCAGAACGAACGAATATTTTATCTACTTGCATGTATGCATTAAACGATCAATACATTCTGTTTAATTTTAACGTCTATTTCATTTTTAATACCTAAACTATCGAGACTATCGACCATCGTTAAGGGTTAGCGTTACCATTAATTATTTGGCTATTGGAAGCATGATTAAATCTGGAAGGTACGTCTAAGTTAGTAATGTTCCAGTCTAGTGTTCCATTTAAAATTGTATTGGGAGATAAGAGGATTATAATTAGAATGACCAGACTCAATAACTAAAATAATAACTTTATTTACTAAAATATTAATTAAAGTACGTATTAAATCAAAGCACACTCTTATAAAGCAGGAATTGATCTAAGTACATCTAATGTGAGAGCAAGAAGGTGAGAGCATAGAAAAATCTTCCCCGTTCTTACCAACGTTACGTCGGATAGTAACCCTCTCCCCCAAAATAGAACGTGACAATATAGTGTCGGCGCCGGGTAAAAGTCTGTAAAATATGCCAATCAACCTTACGTTTTTAGGAAGAGTCTCTTAATTTTTCTTTTGTGTGATTTTTGTTATATGAATTTATATACTGTGATTTACTTACAAATCTGCTGGGGGTATCTAAAATTTAGTGGAATATAATTTATAATCCCAGAAAGAATTTACTTAATTATACGATACAGTTAGACTATAGAGATAGACGAATTAGATAAAACATATCCATTCATGTTCTGTTTCAGACGTAGCTGTTATATCACCTCAACGTTGAAATCTTTCGATTGGGAGTCGTTATTGAAATAAGCAAAGTTTCAGAAATTTGCAGCATTGTTTGTACATTTCAGTAGAAGTCCGAATCATATGCCTCAATGGTTTTCAGTGGAACCTTGGGTACCATAGCATATACTCAGATGGCAACAATATTTGATCATCAAAACTCAAGTACAGAGCACCTTATTTTTTAGATTCGTTCGATAGTTTTTTGGTACATTTTGGTTCGACGCGGAATCAAGAGCTAAATGTCAGCTATTACATCTTCAGGAAGCGTGCTTCCGGTTCTCTGCTCAAATAACTGACAAAAGGAAAGTTAAGATTCCTACAGTAGTGTTCTTTGGCTGAGTCTGCCCGAACATTTTAGCGACGAGCTTGTCTTCCAGCCAAAAACAGAATCATTATTTTATTCCGTGTTGGCTGGCGCTTGTTTCCTGGACATCTTTTCTGGGCTTCTTTAAATAATCGCCTAATTCGTTGTTCGCTTCTTAGAGTTCTTAATATGAACATCGGTGTCCGTACGTAGCTGCACGATTTCCTTAAGTCCACATTAACTTTTTGTAATAATTTATTTAAATTTGCCATATAACCAAACGTTGTCTTTAATACAGACATTGCAATTACAAATTGTGGATTTTAAATAGCGGTCTGAAGTTGATAAAGTTGAGTACCAAGTTCTCGACCTGAAGCTTGCAGGCCTTCAAGAGTTTGTCGTATAACTTCATATAATTCGAGAATTATTTCAATTAGGGCAATTTTCGCCATCAAACGAGTGTTAGATCAAATAATACACGTAGATTGAAAACCTACTTAAGCTATGAGGTCTGCTGCAAGAGTTCGAATCGAAAAGCCGACCTCCAGATGGTGCTTTTTATCGCACCGATAAGGTTTGGAATAGCTGGTAGTTTGTCGATACAGGCTAAGAGGACGAGTGGCGCAGTGCACATAAAACGCTCTGGGAAACTGTCTACTCATTATTCTTCATACTCTATTTAACCTACCGCTCATAGCAGTTTGATTTGACCAACCATGCAGTTAAGATCGAAACCGTGTGAACAACCTGTATTCAAAATAGTTGAATAGTATTACCTTTGATAGTAACATTTTCATTTGGATAAATCCTTCAGCACATCAACATTTTCCCACGAGAGATCGACGTAGCTGAGGCATAGAATGTGAAAGACTGGAATGTGATTGACCTGAAGTCTCATCCAGATTTCTTTTATTCAGAATGTGAAAGACCGGAAGTCTCATCCGTCAGAACCGCAAAATATTTAGCATGTATATTTAGCAATATTGTGCAAAATCTTTAGCAACCTCAGACCCTTCCTATTATCTTTCCCTTAATTATTTTCCGTAAGTCTCGATAATCTCATTTTGCATTTCAGGCGATGTATAAATAGTCCGATTACTCTTGTTTTAATTAAGAAGCTGCTTTTTGGGATGCACATCACCAGAGCGCACTCGAAAACAAAGAACAGCCCTAAAACTACAATCTTTATCTTCAATCTCTCATACAATCAATCTCTAGATCCTATATATTCTAAATGAAACCTTAATGGCTACCCCTCAATGAAATCTCATGCCGTCCACATAACAAGTTTTTATTCAGTAAATTTAAGATATTGCATTTAGGCATGTTCATGAAATTTTTCCAAAGCACTTTTCCACTTTATAAATGGTTTTGAACGCGGAGAGTGCAGTGCTTGTTTCCCGCGACCCCATCTTAGGGTCGTGGGAAACATTAGAATATGCCAACCAATAATGCTTTTTAAAGCAAAATTAGCATTTGAAGTTTCCGTACCTTTAGTAGTGGATGAATAATTCTCAGCATTTGGGCTAGGTTGGTGGATAGAAATGCTGGGAATTAGAGACGAAACATTTTCTCCACTCGGTTCTTCCCTTGTTTTGGTGTTGACAGAAAAGCCAAACATGATAGGTGCATCACTTGAAACAGGATTACCTTTTTCGTGATAAGATAACTTCCAGCAACAGCAGCTTTATTATTTCTAATCTTGTTAGTTACCTCCTTTAGCTTATCTTTCTTACAATATTAAAACTTTCATCTTAACATCCAAATAACTTTACATCTACTTCGGAGAGTAAACTGAACTGTGTATCTAATTATTGTTTCAATAGACAAATGTATATTATTCAATAAAGAATTATACAATTTCAATCAGATTTCACCTCATAGTATATAAGAAAATGTTATCATAATTCAACCCTAAAATGACTACATAAAACATTCCTATATTTCAGCATAAATAATAGAATAGAACATCTCCAAGTTTACTTCCATCGGAATAAAAGTATAATTCATCGTTTTATCTTCTGTTTGAACATCATGAATACAGAATGTTTTACATATCGACGTAATATTTTTCCAACGAACCGTTTTCTACAACTGGACGACACGATTCCGATTGTATAATAAAAATACGTAGAACAGAATAGTATTACTTGTATGTCCTGTATCACTATCAGCACAGGGTAACCTGCTATTTGATTAAATGAAAAGTAAAAAAGATGTGAAAATTTAAAATTTATTTAAACTGCCCAAAAGAACGTTTTTATTGGTCACAAATATGTAAAATTTCTGCCAGTTCTGCCAGCCTCCTGACCTTTGAGATGACACTGTATCAGTGGAGTGCAGTCACTACGTGCAAGGTGTCAGGTGTCAACTGCACAAGAGCATAAGTATTTCATTATTTATATGTGGTTTTGTCGGACATGCAATTTATTTAAATTCATTTGATTTAGTTTTGGTATCACTGTGATGCATTAAATTTAAATGTCAATTCAGTTTACTAAATACCATTGCCTCGTTTCATTAGGTAACTATTCCCTACAAATGATGCATTTTGGTTTTAATACTGTTTCTTCATTATACCAGGAAAACTCATATCGAATGTAATATTCCTTATACTTTCAATGGTTGGTTTTTTTTTTGATGGACTGGTGTTCAAAATTTGAGCTCTAAAGTTTCCGCTGGAACTAACAAAAATATTACAACATTTTTTTACTAACAGTTAGCTTAGCTCCAAATAAAATTTGGCAACAAAATATCCTCCACAATAAAGGGCACAGGAGGGGTATTTCAACACTCGCCATTATCACCCGTGTTAGTTAATATATTCATTTGCAACATGCCAAAATTCCAGCACAGAAATTAAGCCTAATTATTAGAAGTTGTGGATGACACAGGAGTACTGGCATATTATGGAAATCCGAAAACCGCAAAACGCAAGTTAGAAAGTCGCTAGAAACTATAGTCAATTTCTGCAGCAACTGAAAAATTAAAATCAATAGCGAATAAACAAAAATTTGGAAAAGACCACTTAACTAGGAGTCATTTTCGACAACAACGTGGATTTTGTGCAAGATGTAAGAAGAAGGAAACACATAGCAATGCAATCAGCGATAAAAATTTAATCAGTCCTCAAATACGACACAAAACTTTCACTAAGAGTGAGAAGAACAATAATGAACACAATATTGGAGCCTCAGCTGATGTACGGGTAAATAAATGGTCATGAAAATACAAAAAGTACAGCAAACTATTTATTTTAATCTTTAACTATAATATACTATCAAGGTGTACATATGATAAAGCCTTTATGAATGGCTTATGAATGCTGTGAACTCCATTCTACCGAGGGGTATAATCGGGGTTTAAAAATGGTCGCTAAGTAAGTGTTTGTAAACCCTTTGGCGGAGTGGCGGATTGGCGGATTTAACCTGCAGTGGCGGATTTAACCTGCTAGGGGCTCGAGGCGGGATTAAGTTAATTTTATATGTTTGCTAACACTAACACAAAAAACACGAAACAAAAACACAAAAATAATCATTGAATGAAACAAAGTGTTCGAAAACTCAATTTATTGATTAAACATTTCTAATTGCCTCCATCCCTGAGGAACAGCAAATGTCTTGACAAATGTTTCGGGCAGATTCATTATTCATATTGTTTTTCTCGCTTTGTAGCGTGCACCTCCAAAGAATCT
>WYDF02049133.1:0-12160 GCA_009867245.2 Adranes taylori | reverse complement strand
TTGCCCCCCATCTGGTCACCATATTTGCCAACGGCGCGAACAGGACTGCTATCCGCACTACCGTGGCCTGTGTCCGCAGCTTTGCCGCAACCAGCGAAATGACCCAATAGCCACTAATTCATCGACTTATGTTCAAAACTCAGAGTGTATGAAAACGTGAATTAATTCATGGATTTAGGTATAAAACTCAGAGTTACAACCTTGTTTAACACAAAAATCAGTTTGTTTGGGTTCTATGTAGCTTTTTAAACATTTTTCGGCTAGCTAATTTTCCTACTATTGTTACTCACTACATTTCCCATTCCTATGGTAAATTCCATTCCTCTAAACCTCTCGCCATATGTGGTGTAGAAATCTGCACCACACACAGGGCTGTTCACCTATTACTGATCTATTACCAATTAAATTGATTTTGTCACATATACATTCAAATAGTGCGGTGGGCTATTGCTCGCTTATGACCAATGATCGATGTCCTCTCTTTGCTACACATAATTTGTATAATTTACGTCATCGCTTTGTTTTTGTCCGACGGCAAAAACATACATTTCTTTATTGAAATTCGAATTTAAGGAAGATGTTTTTAAACTATACTGTACTTCATGAATAGAAGTTTAAATGTTAACTACCAATTACCTTTCTTGTAACTCATGTATCTAGCACACAACATGCTTAGTTAATAATAATATTTCACAAACTATCCATCCTAAATTATTTACATAATTTCAAAGTATCAAATGTATAAACTTGTTATCATCGAAATAAAGAGAAACGAGGACAATTTGCCTCGTAACAATATAAACAATATTTTTGTAGTTCTGATAAATCTTCATCTAATGTCAAAATATCGTCGTGATCATCATCGAGGTTTTGTGTTGTACATTTCTCTTCGGTGTTTTTGTTTTTTATCTTCGCGAGGTAAATTGTTATAAATGGAGTGGTGTATATGTGGAATATAGAGCGTGAAAGATTGCAGATTCGTCCATTTTTCATATGTAATTTTGAGTAGTGTAGAGTATAATCTTTCAAATTCTATATTAAGTGTAGGTCGTCCTCGTACCGCTTTACAGAAGTTTTCCATATATATTGGTGATAAAGGATTTAAATTTCATTACGAACTGATTGCTTTTTCAAAATTCATCATTATAATATTTCTTCATTTCATGATTTCTCCAGATTCAGACTTTTTTCTGAGTTCAAATTTTTCAATGATACAAAATCAGTAGTTGTCATTGATACTATTTTAATCTTCTTCGAGCAATCAATTTTATCCAGTCAAATGATACATAAATGCATGTTTCATTTTTTTGTTCTTTTCAATGATCCCAAACCATTGACCACACTCATTAAATGTGTGTCCAGGTACAAGAAAGTTGTGTGCTACAAATTCAATTGTCGTTTTCCGGACCAAAATATGCGCCAGATGTGCGCAATGTTAAAGTTCAAATTTTGTCATCCACAGCAATCAGATTAGACGATAATGTACTTAATTTGACTGTTTACTTCTTCAGTAATAAATTTCTTAATGCAAGACGCAACTTCTAGTGATCCTCGTTTGGCAACAATCACAATTTGGCATTTTAAACTATAATGTAGTATACACTTTTTGCGTATTTTAACAAATATTAATATTTCTAAACTTTTAAACTAATAACTTATCAAATACACACATGTAATAGTTATATATAGCGAGACTGTGACAGATTCTCGATCGTGACGCTACTCTAATGGAGAGTCCTAGCGATCTCACAAATTGCGGAAACTAGAATACTACTACAGAATATAAGAAACTTCGGAAATATAATTCCAGGGCGCCAGGTGAGTTTAACGTGAGACCGCACATTGGAACTGTTCTTTTTGTTCCACAGGTGTACACTCTAATAGGTGAAGTGAGAAGGAATCACCGTATGACGTATAACCCCGCTTTGATCATCAGTGTTACTATTGTCGAGTGACTAAAACCAACCCCGATGAGCGTAAGTTAGAATTATACACTCTAGTGAATAGGAAACAGGTATTCAAAATTAATGCGATACATAGAGCAGTATAAGCTATATGAATTCGCTTACCAAACGCTTTATTTTCTTGGCAACTGTCGCTATGTCGCTGCTTCGGTTTGGCTGGTCGCTGACTGCTGCTGCTGCGAGAGATCTTGTTTACGAGTTCGCAAAATTTAAATTAAACTATTATAATAATTTCACGGCTATTTATAAGCTGTTGCTTAAAGTTCTACTCGGGTGTGGTACAATACGCTAGAATACCACTCATCGTTTTTGACTCATACGGTACTCACACGTTACATTTTAAGCAGTCAGCCACGCAGCAATTGCGACGAGCAGCTAAGTCATATAAATTCTTACATCGGACGCCGCTAGCATATTTATATATTTTAGCATAGCCAAAACGCCCTACTTTTATATACGTACATATACACAGACAGCGTGCAAACACAGCGTGACAGACTCCCACACGAGACGCTGCTAATGGGGAGCCCTAAAATATCTTATTATTACAGAATATAACAGCCTTCTGAAATATAACCTCGGACGCCAGGTCAGTTTAATGTCAGACCCATGGAACCTGATCTTGTTGTTCCTGCGGTTCTCAGTGACTGTAATACGCAATAGCCAGAGGTATACAAGGCTAGTAGAACATGAGAGGAAAAAGGAAGCACTACAAGCGCGTAACACCGTTATGAGCACTGAGTTACTGCTGCTGAGTGACTACCAGTAACTGTAATGCGCACTAGCTAGCAGTATACACTCTAGTTATTAGGGAGTAGATTAATGGATAGGTAGGAAGAAAAACAAAGCTATTCAAAATCCATGCAATACAGTGAACAGACTGTGTATGGTAAATATAATCGCTCAAGAAACGTGTTATTATCTCGGCGACTGTCGTTCTGCTTGTTTTAGCATAGCTGGCTTCGCTTGGCTGCTCTGCTGCTGGCTGGCTGCTGATACTGCAGCTGGACGGCTGTCTTCGAGTTCTCAAGGGAACTAAATTATTATGCCAAAAATCTCGTTATGTCTAGACGGGAATCGTTATGTATAGACGGGAGCCTTCGCTCAGCTTTTACTATGTTATACGGGTCTACGTGGGGCCATCCCACGTTACTTTACTTCGTGACACGGTCTCTCCACATTATGCTATGTAAATCTCTGTTTTAGCAGTACCCTACGTGACTTAACACAATTATTCTCTTAGCGTCTATCCCACGGGTTACAAAAAAGTCGTTAAACCTCGATGCGTTAGCTATCCTGAGGTGCATTAAAGCGCAACAGCGAACGGTGCCAGTCAGCGTAGTATATACAGCAAACACAATTGATATTAAACGTAGATAGTGTTTGTGCTATCAGAGTACCACAGCACGGCACTGCAAAGCGAGCGACAGTGTATCTCTCTCCCCCCCTACCCCCTCTCTCTCTCTGTTGCATGTATTATATAGTAAGCGTTGCACGGGAACTTGGCGCTTTCGTGACTTTATTATTTACAAATAATATATGCGTTTAAGTTTATTATTAGTTAATTCAGTCTAGGGTTTTTAATACCTATTTATTTATTTGATTTAATTTATTCATTAAGAAAAATTATGTAATTTATAGATACTTTAAACTGCTCAGTAACGTGCTTCGTTACAACAGGTTAATGCGACAGCGAGTGTATAATCATTCTCTGCTACAAAAAAAAAAATATATATATATATATATATATATATATATATGCGTTAGCTATCGATGCGCTGAACGAAAACGCGTTCATATCCCTTCGTAGAGGCTACGTTTCATTTTAATAACCGGCTATTCCACCACCGGTTTCGCGTAATTTATCTAGTTAAACAATTTTAAGTAACATGATTTGTTACAAGACATTAATCTCGAATGTGACGTCGGTGGTCTAATCTCGATGTGAGCGTATGACTGTTGGATTTCGGCACCAATAATAGCATACCGCGTGTATGTATCGTGGTATCATTTTGATTCAATTTGGAACATTTTAAATTTTAACGAAGAAAAACAATTGTTTAACATACAAAATATTTCAAATTTAATCTGCTGCGGCTATAACTTGAACTTTCATATTTTAATTAAGATATTTTGGTGACTCATCTGTTAATGTTTTCTTGTAACCTGATGATAAGGCATTTGAGGATCTCGAAACGAGTTACTTTTTGTTTACAATACTAAGCTTTTATTTTTGGAGCAGGGGTGTTCTATGGTTTCATTTAATCATTTATATTTTCTGCATCCATCGCTAAAATCAATAATTGCGGAAAAGATATCACCAAAGACGAGTAAAGGTATAGATTAAAAATTATTAATGATTTTACTATAGCAGATTAGCAGTTGAAAAATTACTAAATTATAAGTGCCAATCCACAAATCAGACGATTTAGTAAGTCACGAATAAGATATCTTCAACTTTCATATTAAACTTGTATTATCGACTTGTCACTAATGGAGATTTACTTATTCTCGACTTACAATTTATTAGCGATTGACATACTGCCGATTTAAATATTTCACAACGATACTCTCATTAGCCATCTAATAATTCTTATTGACTTGTTACTTATAACTATCCCAACGTCATACTTTTTAATTCCATCACTAAGGTTAATATATTATTGAGGCTCACTGTGCTAATATATTCATCAGTGGATTAGAAATATCTCAAGTTCAGTCGATCTAAGGCACTAATTGATTACGTACTCTTATTTTTGGCCTGATTTCAGGAGTTTTTTTTTTATATTAACATGTTTAATGCAAATAAAAGATAAATCTGAAATTATTTCCGCTTCAATTGAAACTTTTATTACGTCATTTTAGTTATAACATGTTTTATATCACAATCACAATACTTTTTAGAATTCTTAAACTGGAATATTCATATAATTTAAATTACTTGCTCTATGGTTGCGAAAAAAGCTCTGTAAATCATCGTCTTTAAGCTTCGAATGTTTATTGTGTTAATATTAATTTATGCTCTCAATTTATGTTTTATGTCTTCTATACATTTGCATCAAATCTTTAGAAAATCGCGACTAAGGATTGAACAATTGATCTATATTCTTATCTTCTGGAAACTGACAAAAATCAAAGGTATGGATCCTTATATTTGAACATCATTTGCAAGCATAACTTCTTACATGTAATTCAGGACTTTCCACTGTTGGATACCTTTCATTTCGAGTCCTTTCATTTCGATTTGGCATAATCTTCACATCCACCACATCTAGAGTCTGATCGTTGGAGGCACAGGTTCCGTGAAATATTTCACTTTCGTGTTTCAGATCTGATGCGAATAAATCCAATTTGTTTGCGAATCACGTAGACATCTAGACGTTGAGGATGTAGTTTATAAAATGTATTAACTACACCGTTACATCTCGGTAGGTTCGATACCCGTCGCCTCCACCAAATTATCACATCCCGCTTCGACTCTGAAGTTAGCTATTTAACCTTGCTAGATATATAAAAGGGAATTAAATTAAAGACCATCATGTATTTTAATTACAAATATAATTAATAATAGAACGAAAGGGTTAGCCATGGATAATCTTTTATAGTTAACTTATTTCGAATAGCTTCAGCATTATGTAAGTACTTGATAGGTCTTGTATAAGGGTATCAATTTGTATAGACATGTTCCCGCACTGACTAACTACTAAAAATCATTATGGAATTCTAATTTCGTTGTACTAAACATGTTGAGTACTAAACTTTGAATAATTTCTAAAGCCACCGAAATGTCCCTTTATGTGCCTCGATGTAACAGAAATTTACTGCAGTTAATTTATAAACTAAGCTAACCTGCTTACATCCCGATTATATTTAATTCAACCATTTACATTTTCGGTACAAGGCAATATAGAGTCGATGTTCGGTGTAAAACTTCATAAGGTCGTTATAAGGTCGTCATAAGGATCGTCATAAGGTGTCTTACATCATGTCCGAAATGTGCTATAATCTATATTATGATCTGTACTATAATCTATGCAATATACATGCCATTTTATCTTTTGTCGTGTCATGGGAGTCTCTAAGGTGGTGTAAACTCTTCAGTTTCTTTGTCTCCAGATTGTTTGGCTATCACGAATGGATAAAGTCTATGACAGATGGTTTCTATTCAACAGAAATAAGAATGATGACCTCGTATTTATTGGTATTAAATCCCACCATGTTTGTAAGTCGCGAAGGCTTAATACTTTTAAATGTTGATTAAATTAAATAGGTTTCCTTTCCGTGACAAGCAGAAAAGAAAACAAATGTGACGAATAAAATTTTTGAAAAGGATGAGACGAGGAATGGGGTTCTTTTCTAGAAAGAGTCTCGTGTAATAAGAGCTGCTTCTTTCTCTTTCTAATCGTTTGTTTTAAATAAAAAATCTTATTCCTCTCGGATTTGCTCCTCGTTTGCTCCTCTTTTTCTCTATTCCATTTTACTCGACTCTGGGCGTTCTGCGGAAAAAATCAAATACATTTAAATAAGGCTTCCCTCACAAAACCCATACTAACTCCTACTTTTCCTCTCTTAGAAGGAATAAATTAGTTAAAAAAACACTCATACAGACTAAAATACATCACTCCTATTTAGAACAAATTGTGCTTCATTAACATTACGGTATCGAGTCGTATATCTACATAGAGTATACTTGTATTTTGAAGATAGTAACAGAGATCATTACTGTAAAAAAATGGAGATGTTCAGCATTTTATTGTTGAGTAAATTCTAATTTACTTCTTACTTAAAAACGATTGCTGAGGTAAGATCGCTTTTCCTCGAGAAGGGAATTGGTCTTTCATCAAAAATTCTGTTTCATGGCCTTTTGTATTACTCACTGTAATTTGTTCGTACTATGGCATTTGAAGAGGTTTATTTTAATGCAGATAAGATTGATTTATCAAACAGTCTTCTTTTGTTTAAAAAAATTATAGATAGGTACGTCAGCTTAGTGAAGACTGCGACTCATGACAGAAAAGAAAAGGGGGAGGGCGGTGTTTTCCTTTCTAGAAAATAGTCACGTGTACTGAAACTTGCTTCTTTAACTTACTAATCGTTTGTTTTAAATAAAAAGACTTTGAAATAAGGTTTCCATCACAAAACCCATACTAACTCCTACTTATTCTCTCTTTGTCGGAATAATTCTGGAATTAGTTAAAAAAAATGAAGAAAATAAACACTCATTCAGAGTAACACATCACTCCTATTTAGAACCAATTGTGCTTCATTTACATTATCGTATCGAATCATATTATCTGCATAGAGCATACTTGTATTTTGAAGGTAGTAAGATAGAAATGTTCAAGATTTTATTGTTGAGTAATTCTGGAAACTGTTCTTTTATCAAATATACTTCATGGCCTTTTGTATTACTCACTGAAATTTGTAAAACTCTTCAATTTCATGGTCGTCTTCGGACTTTTCGGTTAACGCGAATGGATAAAGTCTATGGCAAATGCTACCTATTCAACAGAAAATAAGAAAGTAACCTCTCATTGATCGGTAACAACCATGTTATTTCTTCAGATTGCCATCACTTGGCTATATGGCTGTTCAAGTTTAGAATTTTAATTGACAAGCGTTCTACTTCTGTTTGATGTTGCCATATTTTGCAGGCATCAAAGCTTAGGAATATTTTATAGGACTAAATTAGTATAATCATACCGGGAATTTATGTACAATTAATCGGTGTTCGGTTAAGAGTTCTGTTCTGTCTGAATTAAAGAGTTTTGTTAGGTTTTTGGTATTGTGGCTTGTAAGTGGCCAAGGCTTATTACTTTTAAATGATGACTAAATTAAATAGAAATATTTTATAAGTTATTATAATCGTACCGGTACCCTATGTACACTTAGCGATGTTCTGGATTGAGGATCTTGTCCTTTTCACCATGGATCGCAATGGAAAAATATAGTACCGTAAGGGTTAGTTTTTGCTATTTCGGTTTTATAAGTCGCTAAGTCTTAATAAGTAATAAAATTCTCTTCGATGCCCCAAGAGAGCACCCACCTATGCAGATGTTAATCTTCTCAAATTAAAACGTGGGTGCTGATAAACTGGGAACAAGATTTAGAACAAGTAATTGCATGGAGTCCGCATATTCGCGACTTTTGGCAAGACCTAGTTCGTTACAAATAAGTCTTACTAGAGACTTTACGACCTGATACTTTTTACGTATTTAAACACATCACTCCTATTTAGAATACATTGTGCTTCAATTACATTGCGGTATCGAATTGTATTATCTGCATAACGTACACTTGTAACTTCATAATTTTGAAGATATTGGGTCGGTGCATAATTATTACACCTTTTTTAAAACATGTTTTATTCTAGAAGAAAAAATTACATTTAACAAAAACATATTTAAATGATTAGTCTGGAACATATTCACTATTTACTTTAATTTTCCCATTTGCTTGGCAGCCGCTCGATTCTACGGGCGCAGAAGTTGCTGTTCTTAGAGGCATTCTACTTGATGGCGCTCACAAAGTCATCCAAGTCGTCGTAAACTTTGTTCACGAACCAATTTTTCAGCGATCGATTGACGTAATAGTACATAGACGCTTCTATGGGAGAATATGGCGGATGAGGAAGCAGTCCCAGCTCTTGGACGACACGATTCTCAACATATGACTGCGCATTATCGTGGTGGAGGATGTTTGTTCGGTCTTTTCGTCTCGATTGCAGGGTGAATGGGATCAAGTTGAGCCAGATGGACGTCGCTGTTGATATTTAATTGTCGCTTGCCGTTTTTGTCCGGAATCCGGCACTGTTGACGCTCCCGCTTTTGTCAAATCAAACACAGCACATTGCCTTCTTACAGTGGATGTCTTTCGGTATTCCTTTGGGTGAAACACCTAGCGAATCGTAAACCTTTCTTTTGGCATTTCTCAGGAACGGAGTTTGTTTGCTTCATTACAGCTGCAGCAAAATTCGGACGCGTTCGGTTTTGCTGTCGAAGAGTTCGTGATGGATCCATCCAGCCAATGTCCATACTGTTCCGAGCTTTTTGAGGCAACGCACGATGGTCGAATGGTGGTCAACATCCTCGTTGTCAAGCTTTCATTTTCTTTCACAGCTGCCAAAGGTGGCTGGTCGTCGAAATATGATGGTCGATCTCTTCATTCGTCATCTATGAGGTTTGTATCGCCCGATGTGAACTGCTTCAACCTTTCAATTTGCCTTTTGCTGATTATTCCTTTGTCAAAAAGTTCTTTGAGGTTGCGAAATGACCGTACTGTATTCCAACCTTTCTCTAAGTGGTAGAGAAATAGCGAATATGGATATGATAAACTGAAGATAAATTTAAAGAAAAAAAGTCGCGCAAAAGACCCGCGCGATAAATAATTATGAGCCGATCCAATACTAAGAGATCCTTAATCTGAAGAAAAAAAAATGGAGGTGTACAAGAATTTATTGTTGAGTATTTCTGATTTACTTCTAATTTTTCGGAAATAATACCATTATACTTAAGAATGATTGCCGAGATACGAAAGTGTTTCATCGAGAAAGGAATTGTTAAAATATATTTTATGACCTTTGTATTACTCACTGCAATTTATCCGTACTATGGCATTTGAAGGGGTTTATTTTGTTTATAGATTGCTACAATGTTTGCTTTTGTCAATGAATGCAGATAAGATTGATTTATTATTTGGTTTAAAAAAAATTTATGCTATCTTATCTTGACTATAAATTAATGTGATAAATATATTACACCCACCCAAAAAAAAAAAATACACTTGTCAGTTTTCAGACGAATTTTATTAATTATGTCATTTAATCAGTCATATATGATTATATAAAATAATGAAAACAAACTATTAGAACTTAACCTAACATTACTTGCGTTAATGTTATCACAATCATCAATCAACTTTGGAAATAAATATTACAATTACTATTATATTAATATTATTATAATTATTAAATACAAAACATGAGAATAATTGTTAACAAAACAAGTTGTACATGTAGTTTTTGTTTTCTGTTTTTTTTTAATTTAATATCGTCGAAATATTTCTAGACGATATTATTTTTATTTTTTCTTCTGACGTACCATTTATGATAAATAAAATTTTAAATAACAATTAGTGGTTTCGAAATCCATACTTTATGTACGTTTATGTAAAACACATGATTGAAATTATTATTATTGTTGATATGCAGGACGTATCATATAGAATGAGTGAGTAATTCTTTTTATACTCTTTATTTGCCAATTTTTTTTTTCATTATCGAGGAAAATAAAAAGATAAATGTAATTATGAGCATGCCTCGATTAAGACAATTGACATGTTGAAATCAAAAAACGTCATGAGCATAGGCAAAAGGTTGGATATTCCACGAAAAGGGGAGCCTTAGCGTACTGTTATTGTCATACATGATATTGTATTCTAAAGGGTTTGGGTCTAATATCGAGCCCTGCGGAACACCACAAATCACTTTCCATCACTTCTCTTATCATAAATATCGTATCAAACAGCCACCATCTGTTAATATTGGGGAACTTTCTTAGCGCAAAGTGGTTCTTTTTTGCTGCAATAGTCCACAGTATTAGTAATAATAATCATTCTTTATTGCAAATAACACATTGGTTTTACAATGGTCAAGGTCAAATAAACACTAGATGTTAATATACATATATTGTCACGTATAGTTTGGTATGTGAATGTGTGGAGAGGTGAGATTCGTTCAGGTTTTGTTTTCACAAAATTTTTGGTTCGGAAGAATATAAAAAAAATCATGAATTAAAATTAGCTCATGTTGATTAATTCGATGATAATATGGTTCGTTATAAAAATGGTAAATAAAATAGGCATCGCTTAATCAATAATAATAATAATAAAAGAAAGCACTCACATATGATGAGTCATGTCATCTTTTACTTAATCCTCACAAAAAAAAAACTCTTTAGCTCTGAGTTAGGTCGATAACAAATTACTACACTCCATCTTCCCGAACAGCCACCGAACAGCATACTTTCAATTTTTTAATCAATCTATTTTAATACAATTATACAACACTCAACTAACAATTATTTATTACTTGGTTACTTTCGACTTATATAATAATTTAATTTTAATACTGATAATAATTTACTACTTTGATACGACAACGGGCATAGATTCGCCTTCAAATTTATATTTTCATTTTCAACTAAAGACTCTGTGCTCTGCATAAGGTTTTATCAGTTTACCCCTACTAATCTGTCTCATAATTTCTAACTTCAACACTACTTTATCCTATTTATAGTAAATTGCTAACTTCTAATGAATTCTCACCTATTAACCATACTCTGACAATTACTTTCGGCCATAATGGATTCATGTCTAATCCGATATGCTTTGTTTACTTACTTATACAGTATGATACGGTACACTTTCACTAACTATTGATTTGCTACGAATTAGATATATTCTCGCTGATAACAGCGGCATAGTATACGCTGTGCTGTCTATTATTTATCACCAATCAGCGACGATCCCTTCTGCTACCTATAATTTGTATAATTGGCATCATCGACCTTGTTCCTTTCCGACGGAAGAAATAATGCACTCTTCGATTCTCATTGTGAGAACCGATATGTGAGTATCATCTGAATGTTTATACATTATATTTTATTTAAAGAATAAAAGTTCAAATGAAACTCTTAAGTGTTAAATAACATTTGCAATTCTTGCAACTAGTTCGTGTAAAATGCTTAAAACGCTAAACATTTCAAAAAATCTAGCCATCTTGAATAAATTAGATGACTCTTGATTTATAATTGTACAAAAAGTATACCAAAATCAATTAACAGAAAAGCGTTGAAATTGGCATTCCAGTACTCTCGTAGTGAATAGAAACCATTTGATTTTTACCAATTACTGACTTTTGTTTTAAAATGCCATGATTTCCTTGAACAATATGTTATAAATCTTAATTTACATAAGTATTGGCCTCTCCGAGGTTCTTGTTAACCTCCTTCTTGTACAGCCTATTTATATCCACTGCTGGATGGAGGCCTCCCCTTTTCTTCTCCATTCTTCCCGATCCATTGCCACTTGTTGCCACGTATGTCCTGCTATTCTTTTTAAGTCGTTTGTCCATCGCTCCGGTGGTCTTCCCATTGGCCTTATTTTTGGTGGTCTCCACTGTAGAATGGCTTTGGTCC
>WYDF02049122.1:0-12160 GCA_009867245.2 Adranes taylori | reverse complement strand
TATGAAGCTCATGGAGTTTCCGAACTAACCCGGCATGCCAGATAGAGTCAAAAGCATGGGAGATATCTAGAAACACTGCCAAAGCGCAATGGCCATTGTTAAGTGGTCGTGTAATATCTCTTTGAAATTTTAGAAGGGAGTCCATAGTAGAGAGAGCCCATAGTACTGCTTTAAAACCAAACTGGTTCTCTGGGAGACCTTTGACAGACAGTTTCGTAGGCGAAATGTGAAGATTCTTTCAAAAGTTTTTCCTAAGACGTTAAGAAGTGTGATTGGTCGATATGATGAAACATGTCTAGGGTCTTTGTGAGGTTTAGGAATCATGACCGTTTGGCGAGTTTTCCAATCTATTGGGAAGTGTCCCAATAAAAAAAGACATTATTTTATGACACAGTATTTTAGACACAGTATTTATGCCTATTTCATATACAACGTCGACGAAATGGGCATAAATACTGTACAACGGCCAGACAGAATCATTGCAATAAAGGACATGAAACAAGTGGGTTGTGTGAGTTCCGCTGAAAGGGGTACGCTAGTAACATTTTGTTTTACTATTAGTGCCACCAGAAATACAGTTTCCCCGATGTTCTTGTTTCCAAGAAAAAACTACAGGGACTTTTTTGTTAACAACGGCCCTCCAGGATGCATCTGATCTGCAAATCCATCAAGTTGGATGACGCAAGATGATTTCTCTATATATTTAAACCACTTCACTAAACATGCCAGGTCATCAAAAATATATTAATAGTGCTTGCAACTCATGGATGCGCAATCACTCAGGGAAAACTATGTCAATTTATGACATCCCCCCCCCATTGCGAAAGACTCTCTTCTGTGGCAGCAACGCCAAAAAATATTCAAGCTGGGTTTGCAGCCGCTGGAATTTTCCCCTTCAATAACAACATCTTTTCCGATGATGACTTTGTTCCTGCAGCTGTTAGGGACCGTCCAAATCCGGAAAATGATTTGAAAGCAGACGTATCTCTGACCGAAGATATTCTAGAAATACAGATCGGTAGTCCAACCAACTATATTGAAACCGAAATTACCCCTAATAATTCACCGTCTAAAAAACATTCACTTCCAGTATCACGCAGTTCAGATTTAGAACCTGTAAATTTACCTGCACCTTACGGTATCACCACATATTTTTCTCCAGAAGATTTAATACCAACACCCAACACTGAAAAACTAGTAGCTACACAACAAGGGCGAATACCTGGCCGATCAGCCTTTTGGACAGATTCTCCAAATAAGGAGGAATTAGAAAATAACAAAACGATAAAAAGATTGAAAGAACTAAAGAAAAAAGCTAAACAATCCTCGTTCAAAAGAAAAATGGTTGCAGTGCATCAGTTGCTTCAAATGGGCTCATGAAGAATCTACAGATAAAAGTCCATATTTCGTCTGCATTCACTGCAATTCCGACGACGATATATAAAGGAGTAGGGTTTATCACAATGAAACCCATAAATGTTACAACGAACCCCAGGTCGGGGCATGTTGTGACATTTGGAGTCACATCTTTTTGTTGTTAATAACTATGTATCGCATGAAATTTGTTCGTTTTGTATATTTTTTACAGATAAATATTCATATAAAATAAATATGTTCAAGCAAACTTAACAATCTTATTATCAGGATTTATAAAAAATTGTACGTAAGAATTGTTACAACCAACTCTGCTGTCCCCTACGTAATTAGTAAATTTCAATTAAATGGAGTATTTGGAACACTATTGATTTTATTCATCATCTTTATTCATTGTTACTCCAATTCTAAACATTTTTTTCATCAATAAGATTATTATTTTTGTTATCCTTAACATTAGTATTCAGCATCTATCTCGTTTTTTAATTATATCTATTTTTATTTAATGTACTTACACATATTTTAAATTTAGATAAATTTTTTGCTCAATACATTATGTAGCGTAAAATAACTTGCGCTACAAGACCAATTAAAGAATAATTTTATAAAAATAACGGTACTTACATTGTAAAGTATATTTAATTCAACGTTTTTTTTTCTATACACTGAATATTATCGTCAAGTCATTTCACTTCTTAAATTAATGATATAAATACAATTATGCAAAAATTATACAAAGGAAAAAAAAATATTCTTGAACGTTAACAAGGACATAAGAGATGTAATATAATTTTAATTTATTTACATTAATTATTATATTAGTGTCTTTTGAATAACGCTAATGAACAACAAACCATATTTTTAATAAAAATTACAATATTAATTTGAAATAAACATTCTCACAATGAATTGTCTTGATAACCCTTGTGCTTTAATTCTAAATTTAGCTTTGACCTAATAATTAACATGTTCCAATCTCGAAAGAGATTTCTTATTATCTCTTGACAAGACAATTGTCCTCATCTGACAATTTGATTTGCAAATCGTTTTAGTAAATAAAAGAAGAAAGATATTATTTACATAAAAAAAATATACGAGGATTCTCTAGTTAGTTTTGCATCTTGTTACATAGAGAGGGCCGCTATTAAAAAATAAGCTGTTAAAATTAAGGACCCGGACCGGATCCGAAACTAAAACCAAAAAAACCCGTTATTTTTTCCGCAACGAAAACCCGAACTGAACCGATATTTTTTTCGTCTCACGAAAAAGTTTTTCGCTGATAAAAGCTACTTTACATCACGTATTAGAAACTGAAGCAAGACATGCCTCTAGAAAATCCAGCTTCAGACAGAATATCAAGCCAAAGACAAGCTGACGAAAAAGATTGCTAAAGCTGATCGCAGCTGACGTGGATGTCAGAATTGGCCGAGAAGGCAGAGAAAGCGGCAGGCGCTGGAAACATGAAGGTACTATACGATGTCATGAGAACTATCTCCAAGAAGAAAGTCAACCGCAGAAGACCGATGAAAAATAAACAAGGAGATCTACTCATCAACGACAAAGCACAACTTGCAAGGTGGCGCGAACACTGCATGGAGGTGCTCCATAGAGAAAGTGCGGAAGAGGCTGAACAAGAACCTGAAGCAGAGGAAGAACTTATACAGAATAGAGAAGGTGTAGGAAATGTAACTAACTCGAACCAAGGAGGAGATCAAGAGAGCGATCAAGCACCTGAAAAATGGAAAGGCTCTTAGAGCAAATAATATTTCACCAAAGTTCGTGTCAACTGACCCAGACACCGCCACTGATCTTCTGTACCGTCTCAAGAAGATTTGGAACAAAGAAAACTTGCCACAAGAATGGAGAGAGGGACTTCTTACAAAATTATCCAAGAAATGGGACAAGAGTAACTGTCACAATTGGAGAGGAATCACCCTACTATCAATCACAAGCAAAGTACGGAAGCGGGTGACACTCAACAGAATCAAAGCACAAGTCAAAGGAACCAGAGGAATCACAGAATCAAAGGAATCACAAATAAGGAAGGTGCAAGCAGCGTTTAGAAGTCGTCGTTCTTGTACCAAACCTTATAGGAATACCGTGTCACATGCCGTGTCATCCATGAGGGGAAAATCACCGAATCATTCGCAGTCAAATCAAGAGTTCACCAAAGATGTACTTTGTACCCAACAATATTTTATTGGTTCCGAATAAGGTGGTGAGGAAAGTCACGGATGGAGAAAAGAGAGGCATACAATGGAAGCTGACTGAACGACTGGATGATCTAGAATTTGCAGTCGTGGTTCGGTGGGCTCGCTGCTAATTGGCTCCACTCCTGTCTTGATGAGGCATGCGTCCTACTTAAAATGGGCGCTAGAGATTCAATCCTAAATCTGGGTTAAAAGAGAAAGGAGGTGCACACAAATAAAGATCACAAATAATAAAATTACAACTAACTTTTATTACAATAATTAAATATATAAGCGATAGGTACCTACTAAATCGCTACCTGGTGAACTCTTCTGCTTATGTTACAACAATTAAATTAAAGTCTTTAAAATGATGAAGCTACTTATAACATATGACATGAAAAGCGTAAATAACGGATGCACGTATTATACAAGATATAATAAACGAAATATATTACTCAACAGAATATTAGCCTATGTATATGATATGAGTTGTACAATCCGTAATTTACACTACTACCCTAGCACTCCGCCTATCATTTACTGCCCCGTTAAATTCAGAATTCTATCACTAAATGCCCACATATAAATCTCAAGTAAATATACCTATATAATCTTCACCCCAGTTATGATTCCTTCCTATATCACACTTTTAAATCGCCAAAATCACACATTAATATAGGTGGTAACAACAAATAATTTAACATACGTCAGGGAGCTTCCCTCGGCTACAAGTACATTGACTACATTTATCAAAAAACTGATTTTCGGCAGTTACCGTACTAGTCTATAGATCGTAAAATGCTACTAAATACGTATAATGTTAGGCATCCACACGATTACTAAACTAACATATCAAAATCCTACCCCCCCCCCCCCTAATACCGACTTGGATAAAATCTGGGATTCTATCCCTGAATTCCCTGTCAAAATCTTCGAAATCCCTAAAATCCGAACATCCCTTATACTCTCATGGGCGCCCATATGGGGAAGGGGAGGCTGTGGGGCTCCAACCCCCTTTGAATGCCCAATCTCCCCCGCCCTCATCCCTTTACTGACTCGAGCTCTCCCTATCCGCTCTGTATTTCTTTGAAAAGTAAAGTAAAAACTAATCTAGTATAACTTTCTGGATTCACCAATTGGACCCCCGTTTAAATCAATCATATGGGCCCCCTTGAACATGCCTCTCCCTTAATTATATTAGCGAGCAACCCAACGGTACTTAATTAAATATAACTATGGTTAAACAAAGGAAACATGACACGGACAACGAGCTGTCTATGCGAAAACAAATCTTTAAATTACGCCACCGTCATCTTCACAACCCATATGGAACAACGACGTAATTATAACTGGCAAACGGCTAGAGGGTACCAAGCTCCAAAATCATCTGCAGAACTTAAGTAGAATCACAAAGTATTCCCCATAAGTTACAAAGTAATACTATTTGGTTCAAACAGACATGTTTGATTTTACCAAAATAACTTTGGTTTTGGCTTTCGTCGAGAATGGCTTGTCTAAGTCACTTTACAGGTACAAGTGCCCGTTCACAGGGAACTAGAAACAAGTTTTATTCCTCCCCTCTGCATGTTGGCACTCAATTCCTATTTGTCCAGCAACTAGTATGTCATATCAGCCACCAATCAGGTTCCACCAATTTCAAAAATTAGTGACGTATCTGTCTTACGTATACGATTATTTATCTCAAAATTGAATAAACAGCTCTTGACAATCAAAGAACATCGACCGCGCACTTTCAATATAGAATGAACAGCGACATCTCTTGATTGCGGACGCTACCAATGTAGTCAGACGTCTGACAATTTTCCCGCATACACCAGCGATTGCTCCTGATAAACAAAAGTGCTTCATATAATATAAACTCCACCCCAATGAATCTCAAATTCCGATTATTATTACACCATATCAAACTATTCATCTAATCACTTAAACAGTTATGATACTGCGCCATCTATAGCGAGAAACTACAGTCATAATATAATTCTTATATCAGCCGCTATTACACAAGTGTAAACTCAGAATATGATGACATCTACTGTAGTAGTTCAAATTAATTACGTAAATATAACCTATTCTTAATGAGTTAAATAATAATAAATTCTCGAATCTAGGCAACTCACGTAACGAGGTCGGTAATTATAGGAGGAATGTAACTATAATTTATCATGCACATCTATAGGGGTAGATGTAAAACTTCGGTCCAGTGTGTGCGGGTTGGCACGCACTATAAAGACCTCTTTACGAGTTAATCAATAAAGGTTGGTAAAGGCGAAATTATCTGATACCCTACCTATCAGCGTCGTACGGGCTGAGGCGCGACGTTAAAACCGCGTCGGTGATTGATCCTAGGGACGGAAATAGGCCGACGATATAAATAAGAAATAGACAATAGACAATAAATTCTCAACAATTTAAGCAATTGAAGGTACTTCATCTAATAAAAGTTCTCTTACAATTCAGACTTCTCTACACAGGTCCGTAACACACAACAATACCTCAGGTTTTGTCTCACTATTTCATCTAAGTTGGTTACATGTTACTTTAAATGTTTTAAGTAATCATTATATGTCTAATTATTTTTTAAATACTATGTACATTATTTTGGCAAACATGCTTAAATTTATTTCTGTTAATCATTATATTTTCTTAAACTTTCCTAATCATTATATATTATTAAATTAAGATTTTCTCTTTAATTTAACCCTTTTTGAGTTTAAATAATGTTTCAAGTACTTGATCCTCTCAGCAATAGCCTCCGTTGCTACCGCTTAAAAACAGGACGCGACAATATTATATGACTAAATAAATTACATTGAAAAAAATAAAAAGAGGAAATAATATTAGGATTAAACATTCAGTTATTAGTTTTCTATAATTAATATATTGATAATGTATTTTGTGTCGAATTTATAAACATTATGTGTGTTTTCAAGCCGTAATGATTAATTGTGTTTAAAACAAATGTAGTCAACGACATGTGTGGACGTTCTTACATGAAGTGAATGTACGAAATAATTCAATGCCAATATTTCGAACTTTCATCGATCCATTAATTAGGCGCCGTTTTATGTTTTATATATATATTATTTTTAAGCACAGTGTATTATTTTTAAGCACAGTGTATTATTTTTAAGCACATTATATATTCAATGTTGATTTCATGTATATTTATAATTTAATTTTGTTTCTTTGTCTAATTAATTTAATTGCAAGTTATTTCATTTTGAAGTATAATGTAGGGTTATAAGGAAATTTTTTTATGGATGCATTAACTAAATTACATTCAGATTTGGATACATCTTGTTCAAATTTGATTAAAGATAATCAAGAACGTAGAGCGGATAATAGAATAACGCGACAAAGTTAGATAAAATGAATCAATGTCATAACAACTTTGTAGAGATTCAAATAGCATGACTGGGATGAAATACAATTAGCTATAAAATGTGTTTGATGTATTGAATTTGTACTTGCTAAAAGTAACGATTTATTAAACTGAATAGATTTAACAGAGAAACAAAATATTGTATCAATGGCAGGATCTTTTGATCTAAAATTTGTCATATACTTAATATGAATGGAAGTGAGGAAGTTTTAATAAAAATTTAATAGATGCTGTTTTCTTGTACGATAGTATGCTAAAGGAAGATGGTAAGAAATTATTAACGAATTTTGTTTTAAAATGTAGATTATCAGAGAATGTGAAGTTACGAATGAAAGAAGTATATGTCTCTAATTTAGAATTAGTAAATGAATTAAAATATTAATTCTTACCTAAGGAAAGTGTGTCTGCTTTGATGGCTAAACTATAAAATTTGAAGCAAGAGTATTCCAGTTTGCATGAGTTTGGTAGCACTATTCAAGCACTGTTAAGTAAACTCATTATATCTCAGTTGGATAATGGAGAAACGCAAAAATTATTGTATAAAGCTAACGAAAATGTAGCCATAAATTCTTTTATCTCGGGACTAAATAGTAAGGATTTGAAATTGATTATTCGTGCACGTAATTATAAGTTTATCAAAGAAGCGGTACGAGTAGTGGTAGATGAGAGTGAGGTGGTTAAAAATGAGTTCGCAAAGAGAAACTGGGAAGGAACAACAATCACAAAGGCAAGCTGGGCGTTTGCATGAATCACTGTACATTCCTAAGTAAGTTTTTATTTAGTACATAACAGTTACTCTTAGTAATGCGCCTCAAGCTGCTCACATATTGGATTTTCGATTTGAATATTTTTATTTAGTCTGTAAGCAGAAGTTCGACATTAATTAAATTTCTCTCTTAAATCCGCCACTATGAGCTCTTTAAAAATGACATTTACAAAAACGTCTGAATATATTGAAATCTGAATATATTGATATAATTGATATTGAAATCTTTACGTCTGAATATATTTATATTGAAATCTTTACAGTTTTGTCTCATAGATACGTTTAAAGTTCAAATGTTTTTTGTGATATTTTCCTAAACCTGTCAGGAATGTTAGAAAGCGGACGCAAAACTGTCCGCGTTGTAGTCAAATACGAGGACCGGGTAATTTATAGGTAGACGAATTCATGAGTAGTTAAATTAAAAAGGACTATCCTGTCAAAAATCACTCAAAAAGTGCGGCAAGAGCGACTAGCGTCGCTGTCAGCGTTGTAGGCAAATACGGGATCCGGGAAATTGATGGATAGTCGAATTCAATAGTTCTTGTAAGTCTGGCGTGCAAAGCATGGCAGAGTACCCGGTTACAAATGACCCGAAAAGTGAATCAAAAGCGATGGCAGACCGCGGCAAAGAGGAATGCTGTCCGCGGCATAGGCAAATACGGGGCCCGGGGGATTCATGGTTTTTTTTTTAATTTATAGGGTAGGCGATTTATGGGGTGCACTACTATATTATTATTAAAAAAATTCAATATTATAGAGGTTTTTTTCTATTAGTTGTTAATTGAAAACTATACTTGTAAATTTTGTATTGATTTCAAGTAGAAGAGAATCTCAATTTGAAAATAAATGTTTCGCAAATAAATTACAATCATCTTTGAGATTATAAATTTTATGTTATTATAATTTGAATTGTTATTCCTGATTTAAACAACATTCTTCGAGATAATTTTTTTAAATAGTAGTTATGCACATATCGGAAAACCCATTATTATTTGTGTAACATAATTATTATTAATTGAGCTAAAATGTAGATTGGTAGCCAGTTTAAATAAGATTACGCGTTGTGAAAATCTAAGAATGCTTGATTATCGTATTTCTCTGGAATTTATTGGTTATTTACCGCAGCTACTTATCTCGCGATAAATACTATGCATCATTGGCTTTACATATTACATTATATAAAATTATTTCTATCTTCCATTACTGAGTCTCTAGTGAACTAATTTTACTTTGCAGATTGTATTTATATGAAAACAATCCAGTTCTATTTAACGTAAACTTTATTAAAAAATATATATAAATATTGAATTGGGATATGCGGCTGATTTTGTGTATATGGCGAAAATGAGACAAGAGATGATTGAAATCGTGAATTAGTATATGGAGAAAAGAGGTTTTTATGTAAATGTGGAAAACACGAAAATGATAGCGTGTAAGAAGGGAGTTGGGAGGAACAACAAAATGGAAAAATGGACAAATTATAATAGGAATTGCAAGAGACGCTTAAAATAGGCAGAGAAAAAAGCAAGAGCTGGAATGGAAAAGTTAAGATATGTGTGAGAAAGGAAATTTGGGGATGCGGCGAGAATGAAAATCACAATAATTGAAACTTCTGTGCAAAGTGTATTATATGGAGCGAATGAACTATATGGGGTGTAAAAGAAACAACGGTGATGGAAAGGTTGATGTGTAGAGTATTGAGGAGAATAATAGGAGTAGAAAAATTAACACAGAGTGAGATAGTTTTGCAAGAATATGGGAAGTATAAATGTTAGAATAGAGGAATAAAGAATAAGTTAGTAGTATAACAGAAAGTTATACAGTTAACGTCCAATTGGATTATGAAAAATGAACTTGTTATATTGCTGGTGAATTTTCTTTACAAGAAACTTGTTTTACAATATCGTCGACGTTTCGATCCCTGTATTTGTGATCCTCTTCAGGACTGACATCAACATTTGCTAATTTTGATGTCTTTTCAGCTATTAATCGATCTGTTTAGAAGCATATACAGACGCGGTGTAATACCATCGGACTGGCTGAATCCAACATTCGTAAAATTGCCAAAAAAGTACAACGCAAAATTATGCAATAGACACCGAATGATAAGCTTGATGAGTCACGTATTAAAAATTTTCCTGTAAGTAATATATGCCAGAATATCTCGGATGTGTGACGTTTGACGTGTGAAGTGGGATCAGTAATATACAGTTTGGATTCAGAAATGGCCTAGGTACGAGAGACGCACTATTATATATACGTGTACTGGCACAAAGATGCCACGTCATGAAAGTAGATGTATGTATGTGCTTTATCGATTATGAGAAAACATTTGACATGGTAAAGCACGAAAAACTAATCCATATTCTTAGGCGGCACTTTCACTGAACGAGCAATGTAAATTGATGACGATCGACCAAACGTAAAACACGCGCTCTGACGACGACGCGCTCTTTACGTTGTCGTACTGTGACAGTGGGAGACGGTCTAAGTGGCATCCCTGCTTGGGGCGTTAAAATATGCGACGTATTATGCTACGCTGATTTGCTAACGGAACTCCCACACGCGACGCTGCTAATGGGGAACCTAGGGACTGTCACAAAAAATGGCGCAAACCAAGATCTTATTTAATATAGAATAACTGCGGCCTTCAGGAACCTTTCTCGGGCGCCAGGTCCGTTTAAAGTGAGACCGCTGATATGTCTTTTGAGTTGTCCAGAGGTTCTCGTTCTTGTTTGGGGTATCTGTAAAATCAAGTTATCCACTAATGAGTGAAACGGCATTAAATATTTAACATAACCGTGTACTGTTCTTTTAGACAATATAACAGACAAAGAAAGAAAATATTAATACACCATAAAATGAATAAATATCATAACAAATGAATATATGAGCAACAAATTAAATGAATACTGCAATAATGGCGGTTAAATAAATAAATCAACTAAAGCAGTCTATATACATTGGCACAAATGCTTATTAATAAAAACGGCACATGTTTTATAACGGCGGTGCATGAAAAGCAATATGATAATGCGGTGATAAAATAATGACGCGGAGAGCATGTAACAGGTATCGCTCATACAGCGGGACAGTAGGGTAATATCCCGTAACAGGAAGGTAGCGGTACGTTAAAGCACATAACAGGACTAACGGAATAGACACGTAGATCGGAAAAGGATTACTGGGACACTAACGAGGTGAAACACACGTTACGTTGTCCAGTGCTTACAACTGACTGTGAGTCACAAGCCAGAAGTATACACTCTCGATTGGGTGCAGATACGCAGAGGAATATACCTCTAAGCCGCGTAATGAGGTGAATCACACACGTCACAAAGTCTAGTGACTCCTATTGAAAGTGAATCACAAATCAATAGTATACACTCCAGGTAGGGTAAGGGTATACCATTAAGAAGTGTAACGAGATGAACCACACACGCCACAAAGTCTAGTGCTACAGCTGACAATGAATCAAATACTACGAGTACACACTGTAGAAGTGTAAGAAAGGGATTACTATTGACACACGAGACGAGGTAAAGCACTCACTATGTCTAGTGCTTACAATTGGCTATGATAGCAAAAGCCAAGAGTATGCACTCTAGTCGGGTATGAAAGGGATAACTACTGAGACACGAGACGAAGTGAAGCACACACGTCACGATATCTAGTGTCTACAATTGAATATGTACCAAAAGCCAACAGTATACTCTAGTAGGGTCTGAAATGAATTACTATTAAGACACGAGACGAGGTGAAGCAACATGTCACGATATCTAGTGTCTACGCTATGCTATGAAGCAAAAGCGAACAATATACACTCTAGCTAGAGGTGTAGGTTAAGGGAATAGGTAGAAGTGAGCAGCAAAGCTCTTCAAACATAAGTAACACATGCATACGGTCTATCGTATAGTATAACTGGGAAAGTTAATCTACACATGCAAGCAAAATAATGCAACGAAAAATAGTGTAAGCTAAATAATATTGCTTAACCAAAACGCTGACGGCTTTACATAGAAAGGTGGCTGTGGCACGCTCTCGGCTGACTGGTTTCGATGATACCGAAATAGAAACTTCATTTTAAAGCTAAACCAAGTGCTCTTTGATAGACCACTGACTCCACAGAAATACACACAACTGAATGTAGCAGTGTGCCCCACTAACATTAGTTATATCATACATGCACGCTTTCCTATGCGTACATGCGTTTCACAATTCATTTATTATTATTAACAACGTCGTACGTGTAACTGCATGAACACAGCTAACAAATGAATAAAACAGGACCTGTATAGGCACTTCTGTTTCACACGTGTTAAGATCTTTCTTTATTACATACGATACGGTATGATTATGTCTCTCTTACAGAGTTTATTGTTTACTACCATTTTATATGTTTATTTGTAATATGTATATGTAATA
>WYDF02049111.1:0-12160 GCA_009867245.2 Adranes taylori | reverse complement strand
TAACTTTACTTTGAGATACTGAAAAGTTATCTAGGAGTATTTTGTGGTATTCATTGTTGGACTTTGCGGCACCCCAAGGTGCCGCGGCACCCCGGTTGAAAAACACTGTCTTAGAGCATAATAAAACTCTTAGTATTTGGCGATTTTAATCTACCGCAAATAAAATTGCAGCAGAACACGATCACTCTAAGCAATGAGTCAGCAGAATATTTCTTCGATGTATACACAAATAGCCATTTGTGTCAGCCAAAAACAGAACCATCTAGGTAGCGTGCTAACAATAATCCATCGTTACTGGATCTGTTATTCACAAATAACAACAAACAAATAACAGAAGTAGAAATAAAATCGCCAATAGGGAAAAGTGACCATTGCATAATTGACGCCAACGTGCAAGTTTTTTTTAGAAAAACCCTATAGCAAAACCAAGCGGGTTCGCAACGTCAACAAAGCTAACTATGATAACATCTGCAACTTCATGTCTAGTGTTGAGCTAGATAACTACCCAAAACTGTCGAATGTTTTAAAAAGTACAATAGAGCCATTTGTACCTGAAAAAAGTGTGTATAAACACACAGCTCAGCGATTATAAAGAATGCGAATAGGAAAGATACGCTTGGGACAATTACAAAGCAGTGAAGTTAACAGAGGTGTATGCGGCATATAGAAACATATGCAATAAGGTTACCTCACAGATTAGGCGAGAAAGAAAAGTACGAGGAATCAATTCTTAACGATAGGAAGAAGTATTTCAATTACGTTTCAAGCACCATAACCTCCAAAGTGAGATCAATATATGTCGACAATCAATCTGAACCAACTACTGACAGCACATTAATAGCGGAAGAACTTGCAAACAATTCCATATCATATACTCTCAGGAAACATATGGTCCACAGTTATACCTACAGAGAATGGCAAATCACATTGATTCTGTAGATATACAGCTTGCAAGGGCACAGAAAATTTTGTACAACCTTAAAGCAAATACCAGCCCGGGAACTGAGAACATACCAGCCGTGCTTCTCCAAAAATGTGCCGTTTGCCCTCCTCTAACCAAAGTAATGGTCGACCCTTTGACACGAGGTGCAGTTCCCGATGATTGGAAAAAGGTCAAATATACTTGCCTATAAGATAAAGCTAAAGTAGTAAACTTTAGGCCAATCAGTCTAACCTCTATACAATGCAAACGCATAGAGAATAGTAGCTGAAGACATCACCACTACTTGAAAATGGCACTCTTGGAGAACCGCAACATGGATTCCTCAGCGGGATCGGTCGCTAGCAACCTGCCCGTAGATCTGGACGAGTACACTAGTAAATATGACAAAGGTGAATCCCTGGGCATCTTATATCTGGATTTCGAAAAGGCGTTCGACCAAGTGCCCACGCAACGATTACTGTACAAGCTAGATGCAATGGGAAGTAGGTAACCTCCTCAAATGGATCCGGAGTTTCTTATCAGATCGTTCATACAGAGTTCGGGTAGAGCAGTTACTCTTCAGTGAAGCACCCTTAGCGGCGTGCCGCAGGGTTCTGTTCTTGGGCACATGCTATTTTTGTGTTACATCAGCGACATGAGCAGACAATTACCAAATCGAATGTCATTTAGCAATGATATAAAGATTATTGGGAACAGAGATATTTAGAGTAGAAAAAAAAATTCAAGGTCAAATTACTCCGATGCTATGACGTTAGTTTTCTTTTAAATCGGTTAATCCCTTAAATATTAAAGTATCTTTCGATGCAAGAAATTTTAAAAAAATGATTGCAAAATTTTCGAGAAAATGCACCGTAAAATTTTCAAACAAAAATTACACCTGTATATATGTTAAATTGTGATTTGAGAAAAAAATGTTTCAAATGAAATCGAAGGGGTTTACGGTAGCCTATAAAATAAAGACTCGAATGTCCTATCTTTTACAGTTTCTGAGATATATTGATAAATATTTTCAAACTCTGAACGTGGCAACGTCGCGTTCTGTGCATGACAGAGACATCGGAGTTGTTTTGTTCGACGCACAGTACGAGGCACTGTGTGTTCAAAATTTCAACCTCCTAGATTGAAAACTGTTTTTTTGTGAAAAAAAATGCGCATTTCCAGCATATTCGATTTACAAAAAAAAAATGAAAAAATCGTTTTTGCGGAACAATAGTGTGCACCTGCGCACCTGCGTATCACATTTCAGCCAAATCGATCCAATAGGTTAGGAATAATTCTTGAACATACATCCATCCATACGTAAATCCAAGCGTAAATACAATACGTAAATACATACAGACCGAAAAATCGACCCTTCTTTTAACAAGAAAATGTTTATATAAAAAATTGTTCCTTATGACCCCCCTCTTTGAATTGCATATTAACGGATTGCAGTAATTTCAATACAAGAGACGTACTAACGTGAAATAGAAAAAATCTCACAATATGAATCCTATATCATTCATATACCTACATGTATTACATACGTATATGGTACATGAAAGATAAAAAGCATCTAACATGAGTGAACTATTTGGTAATCATAGGTGTACTGGCATTCTACAGAAAGTCTGTTGAGTCTTGTCTGGTTCATGTTCTTGCAGGAGAGTGACACATGTTTAGCTCTACTAAACTTTTGCTTAGTTTCATATAAGATCCTAGAGTGAGTAAACAATTAGTTGGGAGCAGTGTTACTTCAAGTTGTCAGTTAAAAGTATGACCGTTCTTTTTTGGAAGTGAAAAAAATATTCTGTGTTCGTGATTAAATTAAAACATTTTTATCTGTGTTCTGAACTCTCTCTTTCTCTCTCGCTCTCCTGTTCAGAAGCAGTCAGTTCTAAATAGTTTTGCCTATTATGTGATATTTTGTTATTTTGTTTGAAATGACAATTGAATGAAGACAATTTGACTTTTATTATAATTTCAATTTTAACTTTGCTCTAGTAATGTAACTTTGTGACAACATGGATAAACTAAGTACATCAAAACCTTTTTTGGTATATTGTTGTAACCCATTTAAGAAACCTGGTCATGATTATCACAAGAAAAATTAAAAATCTGTGAATGAAAATATTTTGATATAATACCAATTACATGAAGGTGACAAGATATGTGATGGGTGTCGTAAAGCTACACTAATGCTTCCAGAGATTTTAACTCAGGAAGAAGATCGGCATGCAAACAGCTCAGAATCACAAGATAATTTGAATATTCCTGAAGTACCATCAACTCCAGAGAAAATAGGGGTAATTCAAGCTTTGAACAGACTGCTATAGAAGAATCACCAATTAAAAGAAAACATTTAACTGAAAAATATTACCCAGAAACAAAAATTAAAAACGTGACGGAAGCTTCTCGATCAAAAATTTAAGCCCCCAGTACCGCTGAATTTGGGGATGTAAAAAATTATTGACCAATTGAAAGAAAAGTTCAATGAAACTATAGATAAAAGTGTTTACGAGTGCAGATTTTAACTATACTTCCCAAAAGCTGGACTTGAAAGAAAATTGAAATTGGAGTGTCTAATTTTACTGCTAGAAATGCAATTTTTTTTAATGAAAATGCTGTAATGTCGTGTCCAACCCCAAAACCTGGGAGAACATTGGACTCTGCAGTTGCAGACCTAGTCAAAGAATTCTACCAAAATGATGAAATTAGTCTTCAAATGCCTGGTAAAAGACTTTGTTTCAGTAAAAAAGGAGAAGAAAGGTGTACATGCTCAAAAGCATTTAATCCTAAGTACATTAAGAGAATCATATGTACTATTTAAGGAGCATTACTCTAATCAGAGTTTCTAAATTTTGTGCGCTTCGACCCAAGTATTGTGTTCTTCTTGGATCCAGTAGGACGCATTCTCTGTGTGTTTGCACAATACCTCAAAATGCCAAATTAATGATGACTTAGTGTAAAATACCAGAATTGACGAATTGGCCAATTAAAACATACAAAGTAAAACACCAACATCAAAATGTTATTTCACAAGTTATGTTAATTGCCCAGGAAATGATTTGAAAGCTCGATTTGAGGAAGCTTTTAAACTTAATAGCATTGAGCATGTGAGTTTTAAACAATGGATGCAGATTGATAACAAGTGTGTCCTGGAAACTATTATAAAATCCACAGAAGAGTTTTTGGATCATTTATTTCAAAGTTTGCCGAAAGTTTTGAGACATTCTTTCATTGCTACACAAGTCTTCCTATTTGCCAAACTTAAAAGAAAATTTACCTCAAAATCAATGCATTGCACTTTGTGATTTTCCTGAAAATTATGCATTTATACTTTCACTGGAACAATGCTCAAGCAACAATACATCCATTTGCGAGTTGCTATATTGATGAAGAAACCATAAAGTTGGCGCACTTGAGTTTAGTTATCATTTCTGATTGTATGGTGCAAGATATAGTGGCTGTTCATTTGTTTCAGAGTCGCATGATTGATTTTGTTAAGAACTTGTCCCATAAACCTGAGAAGTTGAATTATTTTTCTGATTGAGCAGCATCACAATACAAAAATAAATTAAATTTTCTCAATCTTTGTAATCATGAGAAAAATTTGGGCATCAAGGCAGAATGGAATTTCTTCGCAGTCATATGGAAAAAATGCATGTGACGGTATTGGAAGAACTGTTAAACGATTAGCGGCATTGACCAGTTTACGAATGGTCTACAACGATCAAATTATGACGCCAACTTTACGATTGGGCTAAAGAAAATATTGACATCAATTTTTTGTATTCAGTTTTATCAAAAGTTGATCCTACAACAGCCACAGGAAGAGTTTATTGACTTATACTCAGAAACAAATAAGATAAAAGAAATTATCTGCTAAATGAAAGATATAAGAGGTTACTGTTTTGGCATAACTGAGACTGAACGTAAAAAAACTTTTATTAATTTTGCCAGGTAAAACATTTAACCTTTTGAACCTGTATGTTCTCTTTTTATATTTGATTATGTTATAGTATGATGTATATGAAGATTTTAAAATTAAATCTCTATTTTTGTGTAATTATACAAAAATCAAAATTGTAATCTATTATTAGTTATGTAATAAACATAATTTTTTGTCATATCTCCTTATCCCATTGAGATCCCACTCTGTAAATTTCAGAATATAAAGCTTATAACACTACAAACATTTTTTTTTATTTTTAAAAAACAAAAATATTTTTTTTTATTAAAAAAATCACCAAACATGTTCAAGTATAGCGTATCATATTAACCCTTATGAAATTTCGTTTAAAATACGGGATCAAACATCGCTCTAGGCCTAATAGATTAATTCAAGAATTAAGAAGTTAATGCATGCCAAAAAACGCCTATATTTGAAAAATTTAAAAATTAATTACAACAAAACCCATTATGATAAAAAGATTTTAAAAATATTTTTCATTCATAGCATTAAGGAGAATGATCACAGGACGTTTTATAGAGATCAGAAATAGTCAGGTTGAATTTTGAAATTATTTGGTTGATTTGGCATGGAATGACCTATGTCAAGTGTAAGTCCGAAATACTTTAGGATTTTACACCACGGTAATTTGTCCTCTTGTAGAGTGAGTTGAATTTTCGATTAGACACGATTGCCTGAGTCTTATGTAAGATTAGCTAAAAATGTATGTTACTTAACTCGTCCCACAGTCTATATTGGTTGAGTATTGTTTGTTTCTGGTATTCGTGAAGTATAGCAACACCATCGGCGTATACTGCAAGAACTGTTTTTGTTTTGTTGAATGCAGCTATACTCAATCTTTTTTTCCTTCGAGACACATACATATGTTTGGTGTTACACGGGCCACAAGATTTTTGGGATGGCCCTTTTTTAGGTCTTACATTCAAAATTGGACACATCACTTGATTCTATCACTTTTATATTGCCAATATTTTTTATTATATATCTTACAAATTATTATCCACTTATATGATATAGGCGCTCGTTAAAAAGACTTTGAAGGGGAATTGTCTCTGATGAAATGGTGATTATCTCCCCGAACGGGATTATGAACCCCCCCCCCATTTAGGGGTTATGATCTCCCTTGGGTGTGCCGCTGTCATTATTTAATTATTGGTATTGGACTGTTGGTCTCTTTAGTAACAATTTTAATTAATATTTACATTATTGTAATGTATGTTACTGGTCTAATGTCTGAATGTTTGGAAGGGTAGATGTCAGAAAATCTCTTTTCATAGCGTTTCCGAGTGAATTATTGTCATGAAACCAACTGTTAAGGGTAGAGAACATATCTGAGCGATGTTTTCAAGTAAAATCTCAAAATCGACCCTCAAAAACTTTTTTGCTGCTACTGCAAAACATGCCTTGTCCAGTTAAGGTCCCTTTTCCTATGGACGGTCACATATAAAACCAGAGTTTTTTTCTGAATACTTAAATTTTATATTATTGTTACTTTGATGGGTACTATAAGTGCACCATAACAAAATGACATCTGAACATTCATAGTCCAGTATCATTGACTAATATGATATGAAATTACTTGTTTAAACGACTACAGGTTTTTGTAGCGACCTGATGGTTAATAATGTTACTAGAATAGTGTTATTACCAAATGTAGCTTTGTAGCTCGTAACTTCAAAATAACTAGCACTATATTGCAGAAAATTTCTTCGTACTGTTTCTGTGAAGTGATTTATAACCAAGTGTCCACCAATACAAAATTAATTTTAACATATTCTTACTTGTGTAAGAGCAGGTAATGAATGTCCTTGCGATGTAAGCACATACTGCCCACCGGCGACTTGCGTTAAACGAACAGCTGCTTGTCTCGGGCCTGAGCCCTCCCGCAGGGGCAAGGCTAATTGCCCTGCCCCTGGAGCATCATCACTCATTGCCTGAACACCTGTTATATTCAAAAACAATTAAACAAATTAGTAAATTTTTATAAAATTGGTCATTCAAATTCATTCATTAAAATCATTCAAATTAAATGACTATATACGCGTCACTAATTATCATATGTTGTAAATAACCGGTACAAACTTTAAAAACAAAATCAAATATTTTGAAACTAAAAATGGCGGGAGGTATTTTATTGAAGTTTTAAATATTTTAAATAATTGTAGTAAAATTATGAACGCAGTGTTAAAATTAAAAAAAAAATTATTAGAACCGAAATTAGAACCAAATTTTTTATTAATCTGAAATATTTGAAAAAATATTACTTTGACTGTGCGAGTAGTGTTTATTAATGTGAACCCGTAGTCTATAGTGTTCCTTGCGGTATTATCAATGGTATGAAAGTGGCTTCGAAATTAATTTTTAAAATAGTTTTTAAACCTAATTATCATACAGAAAGACGAACAACGTAATAATTAATATCAGTGGTGTAAGTTTGTGTAATAAAATATTTTTGTTATACACAAAGGAAACGATATATAGCAGACGCCATTTTGAATAGTTGTCGAAAACTTACCATCATGTAATCACAAATTTTAGACGCGAAAACAAGTCATCGGTAAATAAAAACACGATATTCGTATTCCCCGAATTGTGGAGAAATTTTAGATACCTCACGTTATTATTGGTCACAGGTTTAAATACTCAAAATTCCTACTTGAAATTTACAATTCTTACCAAGGACGTAACGTTCCTTGTCAATATGGCGTCTCGTAGCGTTTGATGGCAACCCGTCCTGTACGCTGATGTTCTCGCACTTCTACCTACGCCCAGGCGGATGATCAGTGAATCTAAACAAGTGGTCCACAAAAGTCAATATAACACCTTTCTTTGATGCATTCCACAATACTTTATAACTGAAATTAAAATATAAGACTATAAAAATTGTCAGTATTAAAAAAATTTATCATTTAAATAATGTTCCCAGCAAATGTACGTTTTAAATACAACTTTTTCAGTAATACCAATAATAGTTCACATTATATTCGAAGTACATAATTTGATTTTTATATATAAATTTTTAATATCAAACATAATGAACTGTTTTCTTTATAGCACATTTACATTTTATTATTTAAATTCACTCTATAAATTTTCATGGGTAATAAAAAAAGTTATGAATATTAATACAATACAATAAAAGGTACTCTGCTCACGATCTTGTATCTAGTATGCTAAAGCCTTACATTTTTACTATTGTCGTATTTTTGGATATAAAATTATTGCAAATTTATTTGTTTCAGTAAAGGCATAATAAAGTTAGGTTATACTTATCTTTTGCATTAGAATAGGTTAAAATAAATGTAGACTATTTTCAGGTCATGTTAGTTCAATGCGCTTTACCCACCTGAAATTAGCGTCGATGCTGATGCGCCACGCATTTGTGTGATGATATCAGAATCATGAACAATGTTACATATCTACAAATTCACTAAAACCCTCCAAAATTCAAACTTTTATAAGAGAAGGCTTTAAAATTTTCTAATAGTTTTGGAGAACGCGTTTGTGAGGCTTTGCCACTATTCTAATTTTGTTACTTCTAATTTAATTTCAGCACAGCAAACTATAAATTTGAATTTATATATAATGTTTGAAAATGCGATAAAAATGTCTTCTAAATCCACGGAGTTTTCTATTGGAAGAAATTACAAAAAGTTTCATCTGCCTGACCCTAGTTAAAAGACTCCAAACGTTTCAAGATGTTAAACGTCGATTTTGTTAAAGTTTACTCAATTTGGAAATTTGAAGCTGACGAAATATTGTTTTTTCTTAATATTGCCTTAATTAGATTCAAAAACTTAGGTAGTTTTGAAATTGGGAAACATTGCCATTACTTCTTTTTAACGTTTCCGGCAATATAAATATTAGAAAATAAAAAGATGCGATGCATAGCTGTAATCTCAATGTATTTTAGTAATTCTAATTTATTTGTTTTATTATTATGAGCAAAAAACATCATTGATGCAAATCCATTTGAGCACGGTTAAAAAAAATTTATATCCACTGTTTTAGCACCTGCTGTTGATGAATAAATTGTAATGCGCATGATATGAAATTTAGATTAACACGCGGATAATTTGAATCATACTACTTAATCAAATCAAGAATCATGTCACTTCTGCAAAGTAGTTTACACCCGTTATTAACTAAAGATATTCTACATAAACTCGAAAAACGTAATATAAAATCAATAATACAATTTCTAGAAGCTGAACTTGAGTCTTTAACTACCATAACTGGATTAACGTTAAAGGTAATTCTAAAAGAATGTGCAATTGCAAATAAATTTGAAATTGTAAACTTTTAGAATATCTCAATAATCCGAAAACAAATATTTAATAAGTGTGCGGCTGTTAAAACCGATGGTCAAAGTAGTTACAGACAATTATTAAAGAAGACTGTTATATTCTCAACAGGTTTAACTAAGTATAAAACTGTATAAACATGATTTTCTTTCTTAGTTAATTTAATTTAATTTTAGTTTAGATAAAATATTGTTAGGTGGTTTCTGTTCCGGTAAAATTTATGAGATTTGTGGTTTACCAAATATTGGAAAAACTCAATTTTGTATGAAGCTTTTATCAAAATATATTCAAGAATCAAGTAATATTGTTTATTATATCGATACCAAGTATGATTTTGCGCCTCATAGGATAATGAAGTTTGTTCAAAAGGTAATAAAATTTGTCTTTGCGTTATTTTTTTTATTATAACTAAAAAATTTACTTTTTTCAGGATAAAATAAATGATGCTCTGAACAGAATCATTGTCATAAATGCAATATCAATATGCGATTTAATAAGTGGTTTGCATGATTTACGCAAAAAAATTATGAATCACTTAAAAGTTGGATTAATTTTCTTAGATTCACTACCGGTAATTTTTTATAAAGAAGAAAATTCTCTTCTAAACAAAAATCGTATGAATCTATTGGTTAATGCAATGAGATTTATAGCAACAGAATTTCATGTAATTTTTATTATAATCAATACAATTACTATTTGGTATGAAGATTTATTAGCAGATAATACAAATTTTAGTGAAACTATCAATTGTGGTAGATATTGGTCTGCTATACCTAACATTAGATTAAAATTTTCCTCGTTAGAAATAAATTTTTGCGAAGTAGAAGTGTTACAAAGCAGTGATATTAATAGTGGTCTAAAATGTGAAATTTCTTTAAATTAGTGTTATCGTTTGTTATTTAAATATAATTAATATTATTTATACGCCTGTTATTATTGTATTAACTTAGTGTTCCGCAAACTTTGTTACTTTCAGATCCATAAAATACGAAACTATTTAATACGAATTAATATAAAAAAATTTAAAACTTTTATATCAACGCCCCATTTTACAGTTATATAAATAGAATCGGTATTATTTTCAGCAATATTGCCAACAGTCCTATTATAATGTCACACCAAATAGTTGTAGTAGTTGATGGATCTTAGATAGTCTAGTGGTGCATATTTAATAGAATACATGTATGGCTTGATCATATCTTGATTTTCGTAATTGATTGATGTGGTTACGAAAATTTTATGAGACTGTAAGCAATATACAACTTAGAATTGAATAAATAAATATTTCATCATTGTTCAATCTGTTTAAATCAATTAATCTTGCATAAGTAATTTAAGTTATATAAATTGTATAGTTAGACATGATGGTTTTCAGTGTAATTACAGTATTATTAATCGAGTTTGTGTCTAATTGATTTAACATTAATTAAGAAAAGAAAATTTTTGGGGCTTTATGCTAATTGTAAAGCTTAGTTTTCCTTATTCACTTTACTTTTTCACATATTACTGTTGCTTTCTATGATAAATATCGAATCTAAAACTTAATTTCGAATCTAAAACTCGACTCGTTTTCCTGATTTCATTTATCTCTTACTTCATTTGACTATTTTACTTTTCGATCGTATATGTATTGGCACTTGTTAGGGTCGATGTTAGGCCTCCACGGCGAAAATAGACCAACGAAAAATAAAAATTAGAAGAAGAAGAAGAATTGTTTACATTACAGAATTTGGAAAACTTTATACGTTGAACTGAATTAAAAATAATGAGAACTTAATTGAAGATGTTTAGCTTAGTACCAGATTATGATGATTCTTCAGATGACTTAAGTAATGATGAAGAGGACGTAACAAGGTAATGTTCCATAATTCTAACTGACTGAATTATTAACACGTTCTGTTCTAAGTATATAAATCATTTTTACAAAGGTAACATAATTTTCAATCGATCAGCTTGTGTAACCTTTTAGTTCCACAGGTGAAGAAAAGCTGGATGATTCTGGAAATGATATAAAGAAATTACCCACACCAGGATTTTTAAACACAGAATCAAACAATAGCTTACCTGTATCTTCTGTTTTTACCAATCCATTTCGAGAAGAGGAGATATCTAAAGAAGCAATCCTCGAAAAGCATGTAAAAATGGTTAATACGAGAGAAAATACAAATGTGATTAACGGTAAAAAGATATGCTGGAACTACCGAAAAGGTAAATGTAGATTTTCGCACAATTGCAAATATGCACACGATTCGGATTTAGAAAAGACAAAACAATTTCTAAATGTGGAAAGTAAAAAGCAGCTTGATATCACCCAATGTCATAGTTTTGACTCACAGCCCGCTATAGATGAGAAAAAATATCAATCAAATCCTAAAAAACGAAGACCTGGATTGACGAAGGGATTAGTTCCAAATAAAAAAGTTATGAAAATGTATATGGATCAAAAACACACTAAATAAATATTATTTATTTTTAGTTTAAGATTTTGCGTTTATAATTCTGACTGAATTAAAAAAGAAACTTTGATGTGAAGAATTGTAATTTTCATTGAATACTTATTTCCTTATACAATATGTTAGAATTTAGGCCTTAATTGTGTTAATAGTGAAGTTTACAGTTTTATAATGTTTAATGGATTCTCACTAAATTTGAACGCTTTTGTAAAGCTTAAACCCGAGCTAAAAAAACCAAAGTAGATAATAGGGATTTTTAATTATTATTAATTAGATATATAAGAAGTGTTTAATATCTTTTTACATAGTGCTTATAATATTAAGTTACAATTACTAATATAGTTGTATTATAATTTTTCTTCATTACTCACTAATGTATTATATCTAATTTTATAAGTTTAAACTTATATGCTTTGAACTGCTTGATATGTAGAGGCAATTTATTATAAATGTTAATACCAGCAAAATATGTTAATTTTCTATACATTTCGTTATGAAATTTTGTCTG
>WYDF02049100.1:0-12160 GCA_009867245.2 Adranes taylori | reverse complement strand
TTTTTTTTTCGCTTTGTAGCGTGCTCCTCCAAAGAATCTCAACTTCAGCACCTTTAAAAAGACGACGTCATACACGAGATTCTTCTTTGGGCAGATGTCCCGTAACGACTCTCTAAACAATAGAGTAAGTTACTTACGTCTAGGTGGGTCGTGTGACCGAAGTAAACTCAAAGTGCCCAGGAGTAAACTCAAAGTTATTATTATTATTATTATTAGTATTATTATTATTACACACACAAAAAAATGCAAGGGTCATCTTGAATATAATTAAATATATCGGTCTTATGAATCCATACATATTTTATCCTACAATGTTCAATGTTCGAAATGGTATACCGGAACGACAAAATACATGCCATAGAAAACAATGAAAAACCATTAAGTAAGGCACTCTACGGGAGCAGCAGAGGAGATACTAGAGATTTTTCTCCCTTCAGTATTCACAGTTAATTATGACGTTTATCATAAAGCTGAAGCATTAAATATAAACCATCAGAAATTAATAGATACAGTCAGTCAAAAATAAAAAATATATCTTCACTAAAGAAAAAAGAATTTCCGCTGATTTAGTATATTTAGGATACAAAGTAGATATTTAGTATACACATTTAACATCTAACACATCGTCATCGCTAGAGTGTAACATTTAACACATCGCCATGTAACATAAACCATGTTTCATTACTTCGAGCGAAAGTCTCAAACTATCAAATTATTGTAAATATTTTGGAGATTTTTTCAGCCAAGGATAAATGCGAAATGCGGATGTTTTATCTTAAATAAGTCTGTAGAACTGTGATATCAAAAAATTTAAACTTTGTATTCTTATAGGAACAATCTGAAGGAAAAACTAAGTTTTTATCTCAATTGTTTTATAATAATAATAATAATAGCTGCAATACAATTGAAATTTGAAATATTTACAGTACAATAGATGTACGAAACACACAAACTTCAGGTCAAATATAAATAAATAAAGTAAACAATATAAATTAAGTAAAAATAGAAACTACATACGAATAACATCTACATTGTTCAATTCGGCATTCCCAAGATAGCAGACAAGTTCGGATCTTATATATAAATACATAAAACGATAACAATGCGAATCTAATTACTAAAGTAATTGTAAAATTTAGTAATTGAGTAAGAGACACAGACAAAACCTTCGCCTTGAAATGTTTGAAACTGCTGAAGGAGTCTACATTCCTAGGGACAACGTTATATAGTTTTCGACACGTATAGAAAATATTTCTTTCATGCATTATTAATGAATGATTGTGTACTAGTAGCAGATCTTTGTGACGTGTGCTGTAGCCACGCACACGAATGTGGTTTAGCAGAAATAAATTAATGTTGTTCAAGATGAACAGTATAGCACTAGATATATAAAGCGTAAAAGATCAAAAGCTTATGCTCTCTAAACCCCGGCCTAGAGCTCTCCCTCCATCGTAAACCATATATGGTACGAACGGCTCGGTTCTAAATTAGAAATACTCGTTCAGACTTTATTCCAAGACGCTACAATAAAATACCATACGACATCACGAGAAAAATTGCAGTACTATTGTGGAAGGGGACAAGTTTAAAACCATACGTAGTTTTCACGTGAATTCCAAGCCATTTGGTGGATAGAGTAAAATTTATGTTATCAATAAAGGATATATCGGTAAGTCTAGGACGATTTGATTTTTAAAAAGTATCAGCAGACCACCAGTATCACCACACCAAAGTATCACCAGTAGCAAAAGACCATCAGTCTTTTGAGTGCTTATACAAAGTCCATTTTCTCAGACCAGACTTGCATTCCTCTAAAAACTTTTGAAATTTCAGATCTCGCAAAGTTCAAATTATCGGCAAAGATTATAAAATTCGTGTCATCCGCATAATGTACAACCAATGTGCTTGGGGAGATATTCTTAATATCACTTTCTAAGTTGTTGTCAAAAATTGTAAATGAAGTACGTCCGAGAACCTGATAGCGCTGATGTACTCCGCTGTATATATTGAGCACATCAGAATTCACTCTCAAACCAAATCTATTAAGTGCAACGATCTGTGTTCTATTGCACAAATATGACTCTAACCATTTAGCTAATGAGCCTCTTATCCCCAAGATATACCGCGTGAATAAAAATTTGTGGTTAACACAACCAAACGCCTTGGACAGATCAACAAAGAGACCGACAGAAACTTGTCCGCTGTCCAACTTGTTTTATTTTGCCCAATTTTATCAAGTACGAACTCATTTTGTCTACTATAATAATGCGAACTGTTATGTGCGAACGTGTTATACAAGTGATGATTGACATACACTGACACGAATACAATGATACGAAATAAATATCGGTACTTGTAGTGTTATGTACACAAAATAAAACAGTACCACACAGTAACAAATAAATTACATTTTTAGCTCATTTATACCTTGGAAGTACTCCGAAGTTGTTTTATGATTTTTTTGGCGGAAGGTATACGCAACTCGTTACTTTCTTTGCTCGCTGATGTGTCAGTATGTTGCTGGTCATCATTTGAATTAGCGACTGACATAACAATAGGTATGACATGATGGGGATGGTCTTTAGCAACGCGTTCTATTAAAGAAGGTATCTTCTTGGCAACTTTGTCCTCATTGCTGTGAGATCCTATTAAATATTAAAAAATAACATTACATAGCAAAATGTAACAAAAGTTGAAACTATAATTACAATCTACTCATTGTTAATAAGTGGTAAGTAAATAATGATATTAATCCTACAATGCACTTTCTTTTCAAGAGAAAAAATTTAAATAGTTGGCAAACACGCAAAAAAGTTAGGGAAAATTAATTTAAAAAATATATTTTAATTTTCAAGTATATTTAAAAAAAGAAAAATATCTAATGCATATATGAATCAGCGCACATTAGTCATAATTATATAACTCATTATTCTTAGACCTACATAATACGAATCTGCTTCTAATTGATTATATCGGAGAATACAACAAAGTAACACTTGATTCAATTAATTTCTACTCAGTAGCTTACCTAAATGTGGTACTAACTGTGGTAGCACCGTAAGAATTTTGTAAGAAGGAATGGTGGGTAACACTTTCAAAAACATATCAGCTAGTTCGGTGTCCGATCTATTTTCTAACCAGAATGAAATCACGCGAAAAAGTTTAGTATCATCTTCACTACGTTGTATTAAAATTAAATAATATCTAAAACAGAATAGTGTATTAGTCTATATAAGCTTGATATAGTAATTTTTTGCATAAAATAGACACAAAAGATAAAACACACAGTAGTTCACTTATTAACAATGGTATAGTTTTTCATTAATGTCAAACAAAATACAGTAATAATCGCTTATTAAAATATGGAGAAAATTATCTTGTAGAAAAACATATTTACGCCACACTGAAACTTTAGGCTTCCTAAGCTTTAAAAAGTGTAAAGCTGGACTCTTAGAGAAGTTACTGCGGAGAAATATTAGCTGTATTCTTTTGTACTGATGAATAATCAGTTAAACCGAATGTAGTGATCGTACTCAAATTTCCAAGCATTTTGATCAGGTCGTAATCAGTTTACAGTTTAGTGACGGAAGTGAAAATTTATCAAATACGACCAGTTCAGTTCGTTCAGTTTAATCACTTAAATCATCACTAAAGAATATGGCTGGTATTGAGCAAGCAGTCAGACTTCAAAAGACATTTTTAAAAAGATTTCTAACTGCATTTAGTACACCGCAAATTTGGCACTTTTATGAATTCATTACAATAATGACAAGTGTAAGACATCCAGATGATCGCAACATTCCAGGGCACCCTCTAGAAGGGCTAACTGTGGGGTCGCAAACGTCTTGTCACGACGAAAAGCGTTGAATGAGTAATCAACTCATTCAAACCTTACAAAATCACTGGATGGTATCAGGACTTGAATAATGCAAAAGGGCTTTGAAACTTTAAGTAGGATTATTAAGAAAACTCTTAGGGCTAGAATCGCACTCAGAATAATCCATAGAATTGACAAGTTGCTTTGCCTGGCTGCACTAAACCGGCACGTTAGAGATTTTCTCATTAAAGATCTCTAACTCAAAAAAGTGTTTACTCGTTACCAAGTTCACGTCGCAAAAGTCACCAGTTAACATGTTCTTTGTATGGACTCAAAGAAAAATGTTTAGCCATTAACTGTTAATGCTTATTATTATTTAAAAAATTTATCTCTACCACCTATAAAATAATAACATCTATATTAGAGACGTCGTGTAAAGTACTGTAGGCTCGATGTAGGCCCCATTCACACCTTCACGTGGTAGAGGACGGCCAACGCCACATGGGCGGCTAAAGTGAGGGGTGCCAAGGAATTGCCGGAATAAGCAACTAAACCAGTTCGTTGGATTAGGACACCAGCTTGTCCTTTAAATGAGAAATCATTTCCAAAGGCGGAAGAATTGTTTTAGAAATCAACGCCGTAGGATCAGGAAGGACACGGGAAACCACCTGATGAAAGGATTTACATCATCCCTCATAAATTACATGGAAATGTTCTCTAAAATAGAAACACCGCCAGGCAATCCGGTTAGCACCTGGCGATGCTCTACGTCCAGGGTAGGCAGTGTGAAATATGCGGCTGGGTATGGAACAGTAGACAACTGGGCTTCCCATGCGAAACATACGACCAGGAAAAACCAAATGCTCATTCCCACGTGGAAAGTGCACGAACTCAATCAGCAAAAAAAATTATCCAGGAAGAACTAAACCGCGGCAAGAGTGATCTGGCGAGTATTAGAGACCGATTGCCAGAACAGTGACCATTTCAAATCCTCGGAATACACAATGTATTATTTCGCTGGAGAAGATAGAACGAACACTGGTATCGGTATAATGGTATCAAACAAAATCTATGAAAGAACAATGTCTTTGAAGCGTAATATACAGGCCTCTGCCCTAAACACCTTGGCACTATAAGCTTCCACTCATGATACTAATGATGAAGATATCGAAGAATTCGGGACAGGAGAATGGAACAACAGAGGAGAACGCCTCATCCAAGTCTGCATCGAAAATACGCTCGCAATTACCAACTCGATGTATGAGAATCGCAAACGTAGATTATACATCTGGAGATCTCCTAATGGACACACGAGGAAACAAATAGATTACATCATGATTAAGCAGAGATGGCAAATAAAAAGTCTGTCCAGACTCAGCGATGACCAGGTTACAGTTTTTAACAATAACGTCATTCGCAAAATCGAATCTCAGCTCGAAGAAATTCAGACAAAAAATACTGAAGCTATATGGCAGGTTGTGAAAACGCCTCTAGTCACAACTTTAGAAAAAACACCTCAAGAAGACCAAAATACTGTAAGACCTCCCTGTTAGCAAGGGAAACAATAGACCTAATTCGGGAACGAAAGAACATCAAATCCCGGGGTCTTGAGAATAGTATAGATCTGGAACTGAATCAATCGTTATATTGGGAGATAGATAATCCTAGTTTTTTCGGTTTTTTGACGTACGATTCAGAAACCTGGGTAGTACGTTCCAACAACTAGAGAAGAATAGATGCATTTGAAATGTGGATCTGGCGCAGGATGCTGTGTGTTCTCTGGACGGCTAGAAGAACAAATGTATCTTAAATGAGGTCAAACCCGTACAAAAATTGTCATAGATGACATATGGACGAATTTTGACATTTTTCGGATACATCTCATGACAGCATGAAAAAATTCGTTGTTCAGGGAAAAGGAAACGGGGCCGATCTCCAACTAGGTGAACCGATATTATTTCGAAACTAACAGAAACAAGTTTCAGTAAAGCAGCGCCCCAAGCGAATGATCGACAGATTTGGAAAACAACTGTTAAACGAATAATACAGAGATTAGAAGATTGCCCTATTCAACGTTAACAACCACCATAGTCAACATCCACCGTAGTCACCACACGTCGGTCACGACGTTGGTCGAAGAAGATATTAGAGACATTAAAATATGCACTAAATAAAGTGGGGCGAAATGCTATACGAGATTCTTCTATCGTGCTGCCATCAAGAAAATTATATTACAAATGCAATTTGTATAAAATGGAAAACTTTTAAAAACAACAACAAATTTTATGATATTGAACTTATGATTGTGCAAACTGAAAGCAGTTGTTAATACTTACTTCATTGCTAAATGTAGATAAGCTTTTCTCTGTTCTTGAGCTATTTTAATTTCACCATCGTCAATACTACGAAGTTTTTCATAAGTTACAATTGCTCTATGTATCTCATTTGTTTTTGATCTAGTAGTGTTCATTCTATTTATAATATTTGTCAGCCTATTCACACCCTGTACCTTTCTTTTAAATTCATGAGAATTAGTTTGATCCTGCACCTATAAATACCAGAACAAATGAGTCTTCGTAATCAAATGAAATATTGATTTTATTGTGTTACATGCTTATATTGTTCGTCTACAAATTTTGCCAGTACTTCAAACGCTTCATTCATTTGTTTAGCATCGACAGCTGACCAGTCAGATTTTCTAAGATTGTCTAAGAGTTGAATGGATGCCAAAAAGTAATCAGATATTATAGTGTCCGGCTGCTCCAGTTTCATTTCAACCAACCAGGTTCCATACAATTTCAACGCATTAGCAGTGTACCTAAAAGAAAATATTACGTAATCAAGAGTACTAACTATGTATTAAAATTCCAATCTATGGCCCTCAAAAAAAAATTAAAATAGGACTAATAAGAAATTCTTCTAATATTTTTGCATTCTAATATTATTTTATCTAGACTTATTTAGATTATCAGATATATCAGATATCTTTCATTAAAGATAAAGTACGTGCAAACAAAGTCACGCAAGTATATGTATTGTTTACATGCTTGATATGTTTCTAACCAAAATACATGCAATGGTCGAAATTTTGTTTCATATCCAAAGTATCGAGCTCACACTTTTTTCGCAGAAAATACATTATATGCTTCGCGAAAATACATTATACATTAAATGTCATTTCTCAGAAAATACATTATATGATGAAAAGTGTATTGACTCTGCAATACACTTTTCTTGCTCTTCGATATTTTACTCGATTTATAGCACAACTATAAACAATACCACATAAAGAGAAAGACTTTAATGACATCCTAAAATGAACATCTGCGTAGTTCTAGACTCGCCAAGGATGCGGCAGAGAAAAGGCGTTTTTGAAATAACAACATTATTGTAATTTTCAAATTAAACAAAGAAATACACAGAAATAATGCGTAGAAGTTGACAAGGTCTCAATTACGCTTTAAAAATTACATCCAACAAGTGACTTCTGTACATTGCACTTCGCAATATTTCTCCCATCACAACAATAAGTTAGGCGACTAATACCTAATAGTTTCTATACGTCGTAATTGCTTTTGTAGGCCAATGCTTTTAGATAAGTTCACAAAAAGTGGTCACACTTGAGCAAGTCATGTCGATAAAGCGGCAATTGCATATCACCACTGCAATGAAACTCTCGCTGTGTGCGTTGCAAACCTCTGGAATAAAATTCACTGCAAATTGACTCCTGTGGAAGATGTGAAAGTCGGAAATTGTAGAACATTTCTACAAAGCGTACTGAAATCACCTTCAAATGTGGTAGTCTTCTGTTCAGTAAAATACGGAACGGCAGTTCCAAATATTCCAACCACACTGTAACGTTCGAGCCGTAGAAAGTAGAAAATCTTTTGGAGAAAATCCCAAACTCTTATTTACTAAGCGTCATGTACTAAGCGATAGACAAAAAAGCTTTCCTCTGCTACACCCCGTTTATCTAGATCTAATTTATAAAGACATTAAATATCACATTTTACTATCATTGATTTCAAAGTACCTGTAAAGAAAGAGATGTTCTCACTTTTGTTTTTAACACTGGCTTTAAAAAGTAGATCTAAAGCAGAAAATATAAACTATTGGAATCAGTAATAGCTTCAAGTTAAAAAGATAAAACATACGTATTTTCACCATTATGCGTTTTCAGAAACCGCTTAAGCATTTCTCTTCCAACGCTCTTATTTATCTTCCAATAATTTTGAGCATGATCTAATAATATACGTGCATTAAGTAACTGGCAAGATGTATTTTCTTCAGACAGATCCATTATTATTCTATTCGCAATATTTAAGTAGCCTTCATTACGTGCAAGTTCTACAAAGTAGTTTACAAAATTACCGTTCACAAATAATTATTTGTAGGATTATAAAAAATATATAGTGATAGGTGATCCTTCATTCGGATTGATGTAAAGTGAAAGCAATACAAAATATCAATTAACTATGTTTTATTAAAGGATTTTCTTTTTCAATTTCAATGGTTAGGACTATCGAGACATAGGCTGTACAGGTCCCAGCGTTTAAAACGGATGAATTAATACAAAAAGCAAAAACCGGATGGAAGCATTGAGAACAATCATTCAGTATAGACCACAAGTTATTCATGTTAATTATCATGTTAATCAAATCAATTTGGAAAGAGACTGAATTGGTACTCAAAGTTCGGGAAAGACCCTATAGATCACAGACTTATAAGCCAACAAGTCTTATGAATACTGCCCACATTAGCTTAAGGAAGTAATATTGAAAAAGAAAAAAACCACAAAAGAGCAAGGTACTTTTCAGACTCACAATAAGAATTTCAGGAGAGACGTTCAACGCTGGAACGTCTCTCCGACATTCTTTAAAAACGCATTGTGTCAGATGCCATCGTACAATGCGAGGGCACCCTAAAAGGAACACGAGAGAAAAACTAAATTGGAACTCAGAAAAGCATGGGAACTAGAGCGAAACCTCTTACAAATGCTAGTGGAATTCATGATAAATGGGTACAAGTCCGCTGAGCAAAGGTAAAAGATTACCAAGTTTCCTGTAAAGTGTTTATGATTTAAATGATTTACATAAAAGTGAAACATACTTCTGCAATCTAATAAGAATTTATGGTATGATATCAATTGAAAGTGTATTTACTTCGAAAATAAGCGACAAGTCACGAGGTCTATAAGTGGCAAATCACGAAGTAAATACACTTCTAATTGATATCTCATCATGGATTACCACAAAGTGACGCATGGCTCAATCAAGCTATTGAAATTATGGTATATTATTAAAATAACTACCTGCAAGATTAAGTTGAGCTTGTGTTAATTCCTTCTCCAAACAAACACCTTTGTTTACAATAATTTTCATTAAAGTAATTCTTTGACACATTACTGTTTCTCTGTGTTCAAATTCATTCGTATTAGAAACGCCAGTCTTTATCCAATTCTTACACATATGGTAATAGTCATCCTGACTAGTCGAATAGCAATTTTCCATTTCTTGTAAACATTGCAAACGTGTCATTGATTTATACAAACTCTTACAACTCTCCAGTGCTGTTTCTCCAAGATCTTCGATAACACACTTTCTTGCAGCGGATATGGCTTCATTGAAACTACTCAAATCTTGCTCCTTAAACGCTTTTAAACCAAGACAATTATGCTTGTCAAAGGTATTTGTTTCTGTTGTAGGAGTGTTTTCTAATAAATCCCATTTACACAAGCGACGTATAGATTCAAATCTATAAATATAATTAATCACTAATTATTAATAAAAAAAAATTATTAATAATTATGTATAATTATTTATAATATATAATTATTTATTGTGACCAAAACAATAATTTTCCAAATGAAATAAAACAACAGAAAAATGAAAATGAATTCCCATCGTGTGACATACAATAGATTCATGCAATTAGGCATTCGAAATTGCAAGACTATTTACAGTTAATGGTATAAAACAACTAGTTTGTCAGAACGCAAAGAATGAAAACAGAAACAACTACCAGAGGACTACACGTTACACATCATAGCGAACAATTAATTGTTTGAAGTAGAACAATATTGAGCTTGTTAATATTTATGTTTTTTTTTTTGCTTTGTAATATTTTTACTTGTAATGAAGATACAAATCATTTCTAATTTGAAATTTTGAACTCAACAATTTTTTTTGGCTTTGTAATATTTTTATTTGTAATGAAGATTCCATCAATGAATAATAATAAAAATTAATATCTTATTGGGCGTATTCATTTGATTTGTTGCCTAGCGGCTATTTGTGTTTCCGAATGTCAAACAAGAATTCCGTGAGCACAGATTTTCATCACCTGAAGAAGCTGTTAAAGCCTTCAAACCCCAAATTGTTGAGATACCGGTTCAAAATAGAAAAAAGATGTATCGAAAATTAGTTCCAACGCACCAAGAGTGGATAAAGCTTAAAAGCGGATACTCGTAACAGCATTGAAACAATTTGTACAAAAATAAAAATGTCATTCTTTCTGTAAAAACAAAAGTAACTCTCGTCAAATGTAACTCTCTCAAAGGTAAACAAAAGGAAATGCACTGAAGGAAATGAATTCAGATAAAATTTCTATGGTATGGAAGTGCACAAAATGTATGAACAAAAGTGAGGTATATAATGAGTGAAAAAAAGAATACAGTAGCTAGCAAACTATAAACATCGTAGATCTAAGTTTAAATTTATAAGTTTCAAACATGCCCAATTATGATATTTTCAACAGAAACTCGATTTAAATTTAAATTTGAAATTGATTACATATATTACGTACCCTTCTTCATGAGTACCTAAATCAAATAACCCGCAATTGTTCAGAGCATCGTACTTTTCATGGCGATAGTAATCAGTACCCCGACTAGCTACAACGTCATATTGTAGTAGAACCAGGTCCCATCGGTTCAACCTTTTAAACTGATCAATTCGTAATTTCCAATCCAGCATATCAACTAACTGAAAACCATGCAATGCATCTTGATCCCCGATCTCCATATAACACTAAAGTATAAAGAATAATAATAATAATTGATTTATTGCCAATCAGTTAAAAACCAAAACAGGAAAATACAGTAAAAATATACGAAGTAAAAGAGTGTGAAATGTATCAATTCCTATAGCAAAAGGTATGCAACTAAACATTAATTACATATCTTCAAATGATTCTTAAGTGTGGAATAACTAACGTTAAAGATATCAATACATTAATATAGTTACATGACTGACTTGTAAAATAGATTGGTTACTTTAACAGTATGTTTGTCCGTCCAACATTCGTTTTAAGTAATCTTGTGTTGCATTGGGGGACGTAAAATTGTAACATTTCCAGAATATCTCAATAGTCGATTAAATTGTTAATTAATTTATAACCCATACAAATAGATTAGAGCGAACGAATGCATTATAAAAGTCAACTGATGCAGAATGAGTTTTGAAATCTAATTAGAAAACCAAGCATTTTATTAGATTTGCAAAGAATATGATTATAATGGACAGTGAAGGAAAAAGTGGTATCAAAATACACTCCTAAATCTTTATGTTGAATATTTAACTTGTTCATTGAGTATTTAACTAAACTTTTAGATTTTGTTTACGACTGAAGATAAGGATTTTGCATTTGTTGATATTTATTTGGAGTTTATTATTAGTGCACCATGCTTCTAGTTTGTGCAAATCTTGTTTAAGCACATTACTTGGAATTATCAATTACTTGGAATATTTTTAGATAGTTAGCATATAGTAACGTAGAGGATTCTAGTACCTCCGGAAGATCGATTATAAATAGAGAATAGAAGTAGTGCGAGATTACTCGCCTGAGACGCACCATTTAGTGCACTAAATATATGAGATTTAAAACCTTTGTGTTCTACAAACAAACATCTGTTAACCAAGTATAACCGTAAGCGTAGTATTATATGATTTGAAAAACCTAGAACATGAAGCTTGTGAAGAAGTATGTTGTGGTCCATCTTGTCAAAGGCCTTACTAAAATCAGTAAATATTACGTACACTTCCCTGTTATTGTCCACTGCATTTGCTACTTCAGTAAAATTAGTCAAATTGGTGCTGATCGATCTACCAGTATAAAATCCTTGCTGTTTGGTAGAAATTCGGGATTTGACTTGAGAGAAGATTTTGTTATAGATACAGGTGTCGAATGTTAGATAATATTGAAATAGGTCTATAGTTTATTACATTATTGATATCGCCATTTTTGAAAACAGGAAATATTCTGTGTTTTAAGAGGTATGGTGCCCAGGCCACCATTAAAATTATCAAATTTTTCTCCTCTTTTCCCCTCACTAACGTATATTTA
>WYDF02049089.1:0-12161 GCA_009867245.2 Adranes taylori | reverse complement strand
TTGATATGCATTGAAAATGCAGATAATTATATTGAAATGTTGAAACAATTAATTGCCTATTTCGCACAACTCGTGTTTTATGTAGTATATACATCGATCCAACATACCTTTTTAGCGTTCAATTCTAGCAATTGTAATTAAAAATGTAAATTTAAAAAATAATAGAATTCAAATAAATAGATCTTTATTAGACTAAAATGGGTTGATTGGTTGGTTAAATCAACTGGGTTTATTGCAAATGGGGATTTATTTATATCTAGCACCATTTAGCTCCATCATCAGTCACTTTTAGATCGCCATCTTGGATAACAAACGCAAATGCGTGCGACTATTTATGCCATTTGCATTGAAAATGCAGATAATTATATGTTGAACAAATTTTACAAGTGGGCACGCACATTTAGTTTTCAAAAGTACAAGTGTGCACTTACCTTTAGCTTTCAAATCTAGTTATTGTCTAGTTGTCTTTGAATGAAATAGAGAGAAAGAGAGCGACAGAGAGAGGGAACATCCGACAACGTCAGCAGCTCAATATTTAAAAAAAATATTCAAATTTCGCGCTAACCTGAAAAATGGTGTCTCTGTACCATGTTTCAAACCCGTTTTACAAGTTTAACGCAATATTTTAGTTTAACGCAATATTTAAATCTCTTTATTTAGTGGTGCTTTAAAATGCAACAGAAATGTTTTGTTTAGTGTGTATATCATAAGTACAATTATATACAAATCTGTATATGCCTATACAACTCACGAGTGGATTACTAAATGAGGACTTGTAACTTACAAGTCCTCATCTTAGAGTTACAAGTTTTATTATACAGTTTATTAGAACAGTATATAATATAGTGACTTACTGACTTGACTTAATTCCTTTCGCTCTTATCCAGGTCATAGGGCTTCGACGAAGTTTCTCCAACGCACTCGATTTCTATCGAGGACCTTCAGAACAGTTTTTCCATCCTTCTTTACCTCTTCACCCATAGTCCTTAGTCCATAATGTCTTTGGTCTTCCAAGTTTCCTTTTTGCCTGTGGATTCCAGAACAAAACATGTCTCCCCACAGCATCCTGATTTTTTTTTCGGAGGGTATAGAGAATCCACCTCCATTTTCTTCTCTTGATTCCTCTCTCCTTTGGTTCCAAAGATCTTCGTTCGATATCACATTTGACCAGAAGATTCGGAAACATTTTCTGATGCATCTATTCAAGAAAACCTGCAAGGCCTTCAGACTGATGATTTTGGAGGTGACCTTTCAAGTCTCACAACCGTATAATAGCACTGCTTTGACATTGGTCCTGAATGTACGGAGTTTGGTCGTTGTGAGAATCCCTCTTGCCCTCCAGAGGGGATACAGCTGAATTAAGGCCCTATTTGCCTTTCGGATTCTTGTTCTGACATCTGCAGCTGCAACACCATCATAGGTCACTATGCGATTATCAACTGCTGATGTGCGAGTTTACAGCAAAATTAAAAATCTGTAGGCGAAAGCAAATAAAAAGGCTGCCGAGACTCAGCGCTGACTAGGTTACAGTTTTTAACAATAACGTCATTCACAAAATCGAACCACAGCTCGAAGAACTTCAAACAAAAAATGCTGGAGCTGCACAGTAGGCTGTGAAAAAGTCCCTAGTCACAACTTTAAAAGAAACACCTCAAGAAGACCAAAATACTGTTAGACAGTGCTGATTATCAACAGAAACAAGCGACCTCATTCGAGAACGAAAAAATATCAACTCCCGAGGTCTTGACAATAGTATAGATTTGGAACTGTACCAATCGTTAAATCTGGAGATACACGCTGCTACGCGCAGGGACAAAAATAAATATCTGATAAACATTTGTATAACAGAACAAGATCAAATTGTGTCGGTGTGGAAAGAATACTGTCTCAAGCTGCATGCTGGCTCGAATGCTATTTGTGGAAACCTGAGGGATTATGAGGAGGAATCGGATATACTGTTAGATGAGGTGAAAGTTGCAAGTGACAAATAAAGAGAAGGTAAAGCAGTAGGAATCGCCAGAATATTAGCAGAGGTCTTGCAGACTCTTCAAAAAGGACATAAAATCTTGCACACACGGTGTCACAAAATTTGGAATACAGGTTTATGGCCAGAGCACTGGTCAACTTCCTAGTCTCTCTTACATAAGAAAGGGTCAGGAACAGCTATGAAAACTACGGTCTGATAACCCTGATGTCACATCACAGCAAGATTATGTTGAACATTCTACAAGTGAGACTACAAGCGAGAGAGACTTCCTGCTACATCAAATAGCTCCAGAAGAAATCAGATTTGTAAAAGGGCGGGGTACTCGAGAACAAATATTAAATGCGAGGAACCTTATAGAAAATTCCCGAGAATATTCGATACCGATTTATCTGTACTTCGTAGATTACGACAAAGCGTTTGATAACGTTCGTTGCCCAGGCTATGGACTACCTTACCAAAATGGAGTACCATGTCATTTTATCACTCTTGTCAAAGCATGTATGAGACTTCGTACGCGGTGTGTTTAAATCGGTAACACATTATCCGAAAAATATTGGATTAGGAAAGGCGTTCGTCGAGGATGCGTACTTTCACCTCTACTCTACAACATCTATAGTGAAGTACTGATATGGTGCACTTTAGAGAACTGGAACGGAGGAGAGAAGACAGCTCTTTTCAAACCTTCGATTTGCAGATGATACTCTTCTGATAGTTAGCAGCACCAAAGAGCTATTATGTCGACTCCATGCTCCATAAGTTCGGCTCTTGGGAATTGGAAATAAGACGGCGTGCGAATTGAAATTGCACGCTGGGCCATGATAAAGCTAACAAAAATCGGATGTCACTACGAAAATGAAGACAAACCTTCTAAGCGCCTTAGTTTCTCCAGTTTTTTCGTAATCTTCAGGGACCTGGGTAATCCGTTCCAACGACAAGAAAAGTACAGATGCATTTGAAATGTGGGTCTGGCCAGGATGCTAAGAGTTCCCTGGACGGCTAGAAGAACAAATGTCCCCCGTCTTAAATGAGGTCAAGCCCGTACAAAGATTGTCATCGATGACATTGAGATTAATTTTAAATTTTCGAACACATCTCTCGACATGACAGTATGGAAAACTTGTTGTTCAGGGAAGACCGGAAGGAAAAGGGGAACTGCTCCAATCCCCAACTCGGCGGACCGATATTATTTCGAAACGAACACAAACAAGTTTCCCTGAATCAGCGCACCAAGCGAACGAGACTAGAAGATTGTCCTATTCAAAGTCAACATCCAGCGTATCACAATGTTGGACGAAGAAGAAGATGAATAGTGTTACTATCGATGAAAGTCTCAATTACGACATGGTACTTCTACAATAAGTCCTAGCAAGTTTTAAATTTGAGACACTTCTCTCAGTCGCAGCAGTTTTGCCGATCAAGTGAAAAACCAGAAACAATCCGATGTGACCTCGATAAACTGTTTGAGATCGGATATTTCGGATAGTTGCCGAGCAAGGCATACTTTAAATGATAAAGAGCTGGTTAATTAAATTCACTGTCAGATCATTGGAGTATTCTACAAATCTTCTGCCATCATTTTAGGCATTATTATAACATTAAAATAACACATCATTTTAGGCATTATTTATAAACTTCAAGGCATTCGATAATTCTTTGAACGGATTGAAATCTTTGTCTCAGTTGACCTATGGCACTATCCGAAACACGATTAAAGACTTCTATTCTAAATTTAGTTTCGGAGCCTTGTAGTGGCCTATCGATTTGTAATTTTGAATCAGCGTTCCATTTCGCTGATAAATTGAGTGTTGCTTCTTTAATTGATTTTCAGTTGTTTCTTGTCATACCCAGCTCTTCAGCTAACGCTTTTAGCGAATTCACTTTCCTTATGGCATTTTCGAAACAAGGTTAATTGGGTGCAGTATTCGGCCTTCAATGATGATAATTATGGTTGGGAATAATTGGAAGTATGTCACCAACTCTTTGGATTTTCCTCTTACCCTAATTTTGCCACTTCATGTGAAAAAACCGACAGCTTCAACACATCGAAATATCGACATCGCAAAACATTCGGGGTATCAATGCGTGAAGACCACATAGTAGGGCACCTGTTTTCAATGTCTTTGCTAAGTTGGAGTCTTTTTGTTCTTCCAAAGAAGTCCACCGTTTAATATTACTAAAGAACATATAGACCTGTTTGATTTTTCAAAGAATTGACCAATCAGATGCTGTTGATGACAGGTCCATTTCTTCTGGGGTTACAGTTCTAACAGATCAGATAGGAGTGTACACTCAAAATGAAGACGTGGAGTCTACTCATTTCAAAATTAAGACTACTCATTTCTTGTTGTGAAAAATATTCATCTCAACCTGGTGAGCAATGGTTCGGTGCATGATGCGCAATAACTTGGGCCCATATGGACTCCACATCTGTGACTTTTGTAACTGAATTTTATGAATTGTTTTGAATTAGTATTTTTTAGATTTCGATTTTTAACCTGAATTTCAATTTAATAACATTGTTAAATTAACATTGTTGCTTTTATACACACTTTTTTAATTCGTATATTTTAAATGTCAGTTTGTCCTTTTCTACACTTTTATATTGTTTAATACATTAGATGAGTGCAATTTTACCACAGGAAGGGGTAAAGTAATGAGAGATATCGATTGTAATCTTTCTAGTAAATTAGCTGGTCAAAGAAAGTAATAAAAGACACTCTCACTGGAAAAAACAGTCGGTAATAAGAAATTTTTAATTGTAGGGTGAATCCTTGTCGGTCCACGTTTTGAAAATAAAATCATACATTAAATTATAATATATTCCAAATTAAATCATGAATAGATTAAATTGTTAAATAAGTGTCAGAAGTTATATATGGTACATAACAGAGTACAGTGCTGGATATCAATTAAATAATTATATCCATATGATCATTTAATTAAATAATTCTTTTAAGTTTGCATTATTTAAATAAAATAAATTAAATTGATTAGGCAACAAGTTTATTTATTGAGATTGAGATTAAATTAAATTGACGTGAATTAATAAGGTAGTTCTAAAATAAGTTGGTGATGGTAGGAACGACAAAACCTGTAAGTAAAATAATTTTATAAATAATTATAGAATTGTAGAGAACTAAGAAGGTATTAAGATTTAGAATAATATCGATTTTCAAATTAAAATATATTTCGGAAAAAACAACTGTCGTAAGTCGCAATATTCAAACTATAGGGGAAATATGACGAGTCTAAGTCACATTCTCCATATTACCTCCTTGTCCACTACTCATCAACCCTATGCTACGCTATTAAATTAGAGTAACTTTAATCGAGTAAAAGAATTTGGCGAAGCTAATTAAAAATTAATCTTCTAAAAACTAATTAAAAATAATAAAGAAAAAATGTTGACAAAGATTTCAGCTAATTCAAATATGAAGTCTATAAAAAATCATTTTATTAGAAGAAAAATTGAAGAAATTTTCAGCTAAAAATATTACAAGAAGCACAACACCTATCTGTGCAGTCCAGTCCCGAGGCTGGAAAAATGTCTGAAGAAAGGTTAATACTATGGAGATGGCACATAACAAATATAATTATAATCTGAATTGGAAAACTTTAGGTATAACAGGGGTATAACAGTGGGAGATTTGTAAATCAGTTTCTTCTGTCCAAAATACATTGATTTAAAAAAATTTATTCAAATTGGCAAGTCAAGGCAGTTTCCATCACAAAGGCAGTTTCCATCACAAATTTCAATACCTGACGGGGAGCAAAAACTCCGAAACGAGCGCTCGTCGTGCGTTGATTTATTTGATTCGCAGATAAGATCTAGAATTCACGTTCATGTCTTGAAAAAAGTATTCAGTATGAACAATGTAATTAAATATGGACTAACTAGCTAGACGACATCGGTTTAACAATTATTAATTATTTATTTTGTTTCAAGTTAAAATATGTTTTTAAAACGTGTAGAATGTTTTACTATTTCATTAGGACATAAATAAAATCTATTAATGTTTGACAAGCGCTAAAAGATTAACAAAAACAATCTATATTTGATCATGTTACTATGCACGATATTATCTAGACGCAACTCGAAAATGAAACATGTATTTTGATTTAATCGTGAAAATAATGAAAACAAAGATATAGCACAATAAGTTCTCAAAGACTTTTACGTATTATTATTATTCATTACTGTTTTAGATTTTGCGTAAGAAAGATCTATTTTAAAATTAGGTATAGAGTGTAAAGGAAAGAAATTATTTTGAATTTTGGAATTTCCTTTGCGTTGAGATATAATCAAGTGGCGTTTTAAAAACTACCTGTTGTTGGCGTTGTCTTCTCCAAAATGATTGTCTTAAATAGATTAAAGTGATGTTTGAATCTTTTTCCCCATCATTAGATATTGGAAAAACAAGAAAATAAAAAAAAACGATTTTCTTCCGATTTTCTTGACCGATTTTCTTCAATAATTGTTGCTGAATTGCAAAATCATTTTTTTCCATTCCTATTTCATCTCCTGTATTTATTCACCATTTTTTTTAGCAAGTAAAGCTTGATGAATGCAAATTTGATCTAAAAATTTGTTAATGTTTTGTTTTAAGCAAACATCAGTATTTTTGAATTCGCATCCATTGAGAAACCATGTTTTTGATCTAGAACATGTTCAGCTAAATGAGAACGTTCCGGGCTCTTCAATCTAATAGAGTCAGAGTGCTCTTCGAAACGTGTTAAAAAGGAACGAGAAGTCATACCGATATAACTAACAGAACACGTACTACAACTAAATTCATATGCCCCACATTTCAGATTAGCTGGAACTAAATCTTTATTATTCTTTAATATATTGACAGGTTTGCCTACATTGAAGGCAATATTAATATTCAATTTTTTTAATAATACCGAAAGTTTAAAATTAAAAACTTGGAATCTCTAAAAGAATCGACATTGTCCACAATACTCTGGCCATTTTGTAATGTTTTCTTTTTCAAAAAACTATTATCTGTTAACCTTGTAGGATAACCGTTATTCAGCCCCAAAGTTCCGATGAAATTAACTTGTGAAGGCATTGGTATTGACAAAGGATGATGAACAAAAGAGTGAAATGCTGGCAATTTGTGTGACCATGACGCATTAGAATTAAAAGGAACCAATGCGTCACAGTAAGAATTTTTTCTTTAGACGCCAAATTATTTTGGTTTTCATTAATAAACACAGCCAAAAAAGAAATACATTTATTCACAGCAAATGCACAGGTAATTTTTACCACAGGTAAAAATTACCTGTGGATGGTAATTTTTAAACTGCTCCTTGGCAATAAGTAATGTGATAGACTCTCGCTCGCGACACTGCTAACGGAGCGGCTGTCACAGATTGCGCAAACAAGTAAATATCTTAATTATTACATAATATAACAGCCTTCGGAAATATGTAGTCTCTGGCGCCAGGTCAGTTTAACGTCAGACCGCACATTGAATCGCCTCTTAACTAAGGGAGGTAAATCTAAACACACAATATGAATAATAGGTATCCTAAGAGTCTACTATGACGCGTAACACTGCGAGGCGCACAGGTGTTACTGTTACTAAAGTATTCACTCTAGTTGTATAGGAAATAGATGGATGGAGAGGTAGAAAGAAAAGCTATTCAATATACATGCGATTTAATAAAGTAGCGTACAATATATAAAAACGCTTACCAAATCCATTTCTAAAATTCGCGGGCGAGTGTTGCTCGACCGTTGCTGGTGCTGTTGACAGGTGCTGAAACTTACTGCTGTTGTTAGGTCAAACCAGAAAACTAAAGTATTATATTCAAAATCTCGCTATTTATAAACGAAAGCCATCACACAACTTTGGCTCCGTTACACAGGTCTGTGTGTAGATAATCACTCATTATTTTACGACCCGATAGGGTAACCCCTTATTTAAGTGCAACAGTAGTCTCCACATTACCACGCAGTGGTGTATATGCACGCAACATCAAGCCTCAGACAGACCAACAGTGTTCCACGAATGCACGCTCATATGCGTACATACGTTATTCCTACTTCAAATAATATAATAAACAATAATGCGGCAACACCCAACAGTGGAGCGCGATGTATGCACGCACGTACAACACATACGCACAAACCATTCAATGCTGTATCTAGCACTCATTGCAATGAGTTAATGTAAATAGATAAGCGACTAAATTATATCCCTACTCTGCCTGACATATGCTAAGCGGTTTTATTTGCCAGCGACACCAATAATAATATTTGTTTAAACATTTAATCTTTTTAGATCCGGATTAAATAATGATTTTTATTTATTTATTATGAAGGATTACGTAATTTATAGAGACTTCCATTTTGTAAGGTAACAGTGGTTTGTTACAATAAATCACTCTCTACCATCAATTATAATGATTCAACATACCTTTCGTAGAACATCCTTAGTACCTTACATACCTTACACATAACAATTTGGTTGAAAACAACTGGTTTTTTAATTGTGACATAAAAACCTCAGCTAAGCAAAGACTAAGACATGATCCCATGGCTAGGCCAGAATTTTGTTTGTAAATTGAATTGGTGAATCTAAAACAATTATGGTCTAAACAAAATCTAAGTCATTGAAGGATTTCATTTAGGATATCATTTGGCACAAATTCACTACATTCAAAGAGTAAAAATGAAGGATTCTTTAAATACCTAAGAATTTCCATGGGTTACGAGTTCTATGGAATTTTTTTAAATTATTTTTTTAAAAACATAACAGAAGCAAATTTTTCATGATAATAAATAATTTTTTATGTTGTACATTTTCTTAATTTCTTTTGTATGTTCACACATGAATAAAGCAACTACTATTAATCATCAGATAATTAATTACAAGAAATTATATAAGCGCGTGCCATTTTAATTCATTTGAAATTAATTAAATAAATCAGTAATCAATAAGTGATACGATATATATTATAATTAGACGAAGAAGAAATTAGTGTATTTGTGCAGTATATATACTAACAAAAAAAAATAACAGTCACTTATGAACACTTGCGCTTATAATAGTCGTAAATATTTATAAACCTAGTTTAAGTTTACTTTATCTGCGAATTTCGAGAGAAATTGTTCTTATCCCGAAACGGCAATTCTTAATAGCTTACAAGTACCCAGACATACATTCGTTATACGCGGAGTTGGAAGTGTCGCGCGTTAAGGCGACGCAATGTTAATTCAGTTAGTGAGTCATGCAGTAGATTAACAGTGGACTAACAAAGAAACGATTAGGCAGCCCGGTGTTCCTGGTTTATCCGAACGGCGGGCAGCTGGTGAAGTAGAAAGTGTGAACTAATAGACAGAGACTAATAGTGTAATTGTTTGAATACTAAAAGAGGAAAAATGGTTTGCGCAAACAAGGAACGGCTCCGTCTCATAGAGGAGATTATAATAATAGAGCATAGGAATTTTGAGAGAAAGACCGGTAAGCACACGAGATCTAGAAGTACGTAGGAAAAACGAGGAAGAAACGAAAAGTAAGAAAACTAACTCAAATCTGTTTGCCGTATTAGAAAACCAAGGGCAAGAAACTACCAGAAAAACACGACAAGTATAGAAGATAGGGCATCTCTTAAAAGAGTAAAACACAAAGGATAGAATAAAGAAAAATACAAAAAGTTAGAATGATGGCTCCGCTTCACAACATGGAGCAGATTCTGAAGACGAATCTCCGACTGTGTCGGACAATATGTCTGTATATTCGTCAGATTTGGCTCTAGAAAATGGACTAAATCGGAAGAGCGGTACCGAAAACCAGATAGAAGTGACTGCCAAAGATCTGCCAAACTGTTCCATAAGAAACGCAAGAGAAATTGAAAACATGATCCTTCCTCCTCCATCACATAAGGAAGAGTTAACGAGAGTTAACCAAGAAAAAACTAGAAAGCCTCCCCCAATCATAGTACCAAACACGCAGGTTCAATTTTTGTACCACACTACTGATCGAGCAAATTCGCGCATCTTGGGGGCATAATTTCTAATTAACGATTAAATCTATCTTTTTGCACAGCGAGCAAATTCGCAGTCTTAATTCCGATTTGTTCAAAATAGCGCACAAAGTATAATCAAATAAGATCAAAAATTAACATCATCAATAAACATCTACATTTTAAAAGTGAAGTATCACACAACAGATCTGCAGACTCTTACGAATTTCTATTCAGTCATGTTTCATTTCTTTTTTTATTTCTACATTTTTCTTAGCTGCCCCTTTCCCCACTAACCTTGCCGTCGATGAGGAAAATTTGAGGGAACAGTGCCACGCCCGCGTGAATCACATCGAGACGAGTCCCAAAATATCTTTCAAGCTAAGTGTCCACGAACGCCGCATGATTTGATGAATGTATACGCACTAAATCCATCGCCAATGTCCTCGACAAGCCAGATAGAAGATTTATGGACTCCACAAGGCTCTCCGCTCCTCCCATCAGCAGCTCCGGGAGACGCTCCATTGTCCTCTACTCCGGGCAAACGCTGGTTGTACCCCGTCACTCAAGAAGAACAATGCCGACCGACTCTTCTGGTGCATTTTCGGCAAGTGTGATTAGCCATCTACGCACTCCCTCCGTTTCACTCGACGGCACATTTTCCCCGGTTCATACTGGCTGGACGAATCATTCATCATCAACGTCCAGAAGAATAATCATAACAAATATTATATCACATCTAGTTCGCTATTATTTTATCTTTGTTTTATTTTCAGAAGAAATGGGTCATCCTGGCATTTTTGCATTATAATTATATAACGTCAAGTAAAAAGAGCGAGTAGTCATCATTTATTATAAATACGAAGAACAATAAAATACATGGCATCGTTTACAATCAAAATCTTCGATATCAAATCTGATATTGAGTATGATAATGAATATTGAATGTGCTTAAAAATTATACACAGTACTTATAAATACGACATAAACCCATGCCCAATTAAAAGGAAGTTCAAAATATTGACATTGAATTAGTTCGTACATTCACTTCATATCAGAACGTCCACAGAAGTCGTTGACTATATTTGTTATAAATACGCTTGAAAACACACGTAATGTTTATATATTTGACACAAAACACATTATCAATAGATTAATTATAGAAAACTAATAATTTAATGTTGAACACCAATATTATAAGGAATTGCAGGAATAACTTCACTACAATGACAAATAAATTGTGTTGTATGCATGAGCATTGTATATTTCATAATTTCTTGTAGTCCATCAGACGCAAGGAGATTACAAGCTCACAATAGGTCTAAATAGAAGATCAGAGTTCTGCAATTTGATTAAATTGGTGTCTTTGGTTTTATAAACTATAGGGAGTGCATCGAGTAACGGTATAGTAAAATGCACCGGAATTTTTAAATTGCTATGCGTGAAACTCTGGGGGTGTTCCGCAAAATGGTACTCAAAACCTTACGACATTTAATGGTTGGATCGACGCCAACAACTTTAAATTCTTAACAGGTAGTGGTAAAACTTCGAAATCCGGATATCTATTCATAATATTTGAATAAAGGATTAATTCGAGATTGGAATACTAGTTTCATTTCTGAACTTATTTCTTCGCTACACGTTAAATTAGGAATAAGTTGGAAATTCCCAAAAGTTGAGATATGTAAACAAATCCCACGTTTGCAGACCTCATGATACGTATACCACGAGTGAAACATGCTGTGTAGCACTGGTGGCCACGAGCGCGAATCTGATAAAATTAAATATAAATAACAGAATTCGACAATAAATAAGTAAGAAGTATTTGTTTTAAGTATATTAACTGTCATTCCTCGTCCTCCTCTGTCTTTTATCCTTCGTAAAGATGTGGTGACGTTAGGTTATTCGATTTATAGTTATTGTCCATTCTTGTCTTTCTTGCGCGTGTTGTGCTGCTTCAGAGAGAGAGTAACCGGTGATGCTCTTTATTTGATCTGACCATCACAGTGGCGATCTTCCTCGAATTCTTTTACCCCCTACTTTACCCTCAACTACTAATCTCTCCAAACCTTCCCTTCGTCTGGTTGTATGTCCAAAATATCTCAATATGCTTTGGTTAATAATTGTGGTAAGCATAGTGGTGATGTTCTGTTAATATTGAGATATTTGTGCGGTGTGCTGTCCAGGGTATACGCATCAT
>WYDF02049078.1:0-12162 GCA_009867245.2 Adranes taylori | reverse complement strand
TTATAAATATTTTATATATGTGAAAAACGTCGTAAGCAGTATTATATATCACTTACTTTGTGACTCGAGTTTCGGACGTGGGTCCATTATCGAACTGACTGTGTTATGGTCGAGTTGTGTCGTTTGCTGCGCGTGTCTGTCTTCTGTCTAAAGATATATATGTGGCATTGTCGGATATACTATTTCTTTGTGATGTTGACGTACATGGTTTCCATATAATATCTTGAGTGGTGTTAGTACATTGTTAAATTTGCAGTTTATCTGTTCATTTATTACTGCATCATCATATTTCATGATTGGCGGAGGGGGAATTGGTGGAAGCGGTAACCGATCGGTCAAACCGTGTCTTTCTAAAGTTTCTAGATCTTTCTCAATACCATCTAACTGATTAGAATTTTTATTTGCAATATCTTTCACCAATGGGAAATTTTCAGAAACTTGAGTCTGAATGTCATCAAAATTTTGTTATAACACCAATGAAATTTCATATTCGAATTTAGCAGAATATTTATCGAATGCGGTTTTCGTATAAAATTGATCGTTGGCGGTAGATGATAATTGTTGTACAGCAAGATCTGCATACTGTTTTGTGCAAACATCATTCTCGTCAACGGTTTTGATAGATTTTTTAAAAGATGATCCGATGTTAGAAGAAATCCTACCGGTAGGGCCGCGTGTTGTAGAAGTCGACGATGATGAATACGATATTTCACTCAAAACAGCTTTACCAAATTTAGCAATACTCATCTTTTTTCGATGTTTTCACTTGAACGGTTTCAGATGAACTAAACTATATAACCATCTTCTCTCAATTCTGCTACGATTGCAACGATTTCATTATCATGAGCATGTAAATTACCAGCATCTTTTGCTGCGTATAATAACGATAAGCGATCTACTAACTCGTTAACATTATTTCAATAGATGAACCTGGTCCGTTCTGGTTTTGGATCGGCATGCATTTCGAAATTGACAATTCTTTTACGCGTCAAAGATTTTCCAACTTTAGTCGGCAGCGTTCCTGACCGAGATCGCGTTGTCGGCGTATTCACCGGAGAAATACGAAACTCAACAGTTTGCATTAGTGGTTTAATAATTCGTCGATATTTCGTTGAGCGACCTTCATAAAATCCTTTTTGTTAGATCATTACCGCGATACATTGCATTCGTACCTAATAAAATGTTTATATAGTTTCTCGCATCATTCTGATCATAAGATTTTGGTTCGGAACGAAATAAGAGTTCGAAAAGACCTTTCGTAATAGGATATTTTCTATTGTTTATTACCATACTTCCATCTTTAGGAAAATCCATTTCGGCATTACCGATTGCAAATTTACCAGTTTTAAAGCTATACCAAGACCGGTAAATGTTCATCTGTCAAGTGAACATTTAGTGCTGTCAAAAGTCAGCAGAAATACCAGTTCAAAAATAACTAATAACATAACCTCAAATGTTTGTTAACATCCAACATGTTCTCCAAATGACGCGGACACCACGGTGGCCTCCGCAGTAGACCCTTGTCGCAGGCCCCGGAGGAGAGCCCCCAACGCAAGTCCCGGAGTAGAACAGTGCCCCAACGCAGGCCCCGGAGCAGAGGAGTGCCCCCAACGCAAATATTCGATATATCAAGTCTCTGTACCACGTTTTTAAACCTAGACCGCAAATGCGATGTCATCCGACATCTTGGATTTTCACATGATAGCTGTCAAACGTGATACCTGTTGAAAAATACCGCTCCGCGGAACGGTTACCATTTAAAAGCGATTTAGGAACAGATCTCGGAGGGACGGGTAGAATCGGCGGTCTGCTACTACTCGGCCAATTCCTCCGGGTTCGGCTGCACTTGGAAAATCTCATGTCGTGTTTCCGGATGTTATTTTGATACCAAACAATTTGTAGAAATATGTGTGTTACTCAGGTGTTGACAAATGGAAGAAAATTACGCTTATTATCTGATTATACCTTGTATAGTACATAACGCAAATATACTGTATCACGTTATCACTAATTAGCCATTTTATATTTAGTCAGGTCAACACTCAATTCATTAGCTCAATATTGGTTAGGGTATGCCATTTGTTCTGTACACGCCTTTGTATTTAATGTCTGACGTACATAGGGAGTTTACTGTTCGATATCTTAGTTGGCAGAAAATTAACATAGGCCAATTCTTCCAGCTTTAGCTGCATTTGGAAAATCTCATGTCATGTTTCAGGATGTTATTTTGATATCAAATTATTTGTAAAATCTCAATATTGATTAGGGTAACATTCCATTTGTTGTGTGTATGCCTTTGCATTTAATATATGAGTCTCATGTCATGTTCCGGTTGTTATGTTGATACCAAATAATTTGTAAAATCTGTCTCTCACTCAGGTGTTTACAAATGGAACGAAATTCCGCCTATTATCTGATCATAGCTCGTATGCCATATAACGCAAATATACTGTAGCACGTCATTTATTGTTCAGTCAGGTCAACACTCAATTAATTAGCTCAATATTGATTAGGGTAACATTCCATTTGTTGTATGTATTACTTTTCTTTTAATATATGACGTCTTTCGTGAGTTTACTGTTCAATTGCTTAGTTGGCAGAAAATTGACATATGCCAATTTTTCTAGGTTTGGCTGCATTTGGAAAATCTCATGGCATGCTCCGGATGTTATTTTGATACCAAATAATTTGCAAAATCTATGTCACTCAGCTGTTACAAATGGAATGAAATTCCGCGTATTATCTTATCATACCTCGTATACTATATAACGCAAATATACTGTAACACGTTATTTTTAATTTAGTCATTTAATGTTCAGTCAGGTTATCATTCAATTAATTAGCTCAATATTGATTAGAGTAACATCCCATTTCTTCTGTACACGCCTTTGCATTTAATATATGACTTCCTTAGTGAACTTGCTATTCGATGTCTTAGCTGACAGAAAATAACATAGGCTAAGTCTTCTAGGTTTTTCTGCATTTGAAAAATCTCATGTCATGTTATGTTATGAAAAATCTCATGCCGGATATTATTTTCATAGCAAATAATTTGTAAAAATCTGTCTCACTCAGATGTTTAGAAATGGAATGCATCCATTTAGAGTCATATTTTCAACATCTGTATAAGACAGTGTCAAAAATCTCTGTTCACAAAAAATATGTTTTGCGCCCTAATCGTGGCACCAAATCAATAAACTTTTCTTACATAAATGCTTTCGCTAAATGGTTTACCAAACACAAAAGTTGGCTGCGTTTCTTTCTTAAAACTTTCCGTCTCCCTTAAATGAATAAAATGCTAAATTCTTAAAATAAATATTTTCTCACTAAAATTGGTATATCACTAGTTAACCTATTTGTACACTCTTTTAGCTTCAGCTATCAGAAGTAATCATGAAGGCGCGTAAATATATGACTGAAATTGTTGGTGGTGAAGGTAATGTACTTTCGCACCATACAACGCGCGCTGAATTGGAGAAGAAAATCGCTGCTGCCAATATTACCGATCAAGTGTCCGTCACAAAGTTCTTGGATAGTCTGACTGTTGATTCAAAGGGGTAAGTTGGTTTAAGCGTCCAACATTTAATTTAATATTCCAATAGCACTTTATAGCTTATTAAAGATGTGGGGTCAAAAAGTTTGTACTAAATCAATATAAATTTAACTAAACTGCGCAACCCCATCAACAACAAATCGTTTCTCTGAATCAAGGCTATTTGAATAAAAAAGTTGCATAAACCTAACAAAATGTATTAATTTTAGAAATGCGTACATGCAAATTAAATTATAATCCGTGCATTAAAATAAATAACGCCTCATCAACATAATGAAATAAAATAATATTTGCATTCAATCACTACGTGCAAATAGATTAATAAACATGACGCTCAGATTCATTCCATAAATTCCTCAATTATTTATAAAATTATTCTACTTACAGTTTTCGTCATTCCTACATCACAAACTTATTTTATAATTACACACAGTTACCTTATTAATTCACTTCAATTTATTTTAAAACTTGTTACCTAATCAATTTAATTTATTTTATTCAAACAATCCAAACTTACAACAATTTTTAATTGTTATCCAACACTGTATTGTGCCCAATATCTAACCTCTGATACTTGTTAACAATTTAATTTATCTATGATTTAATTTGGAATAAATTATAATTTAATTTAATTCATGATATTATTTTCACCACTCTCACTGACAAGGGTTCATTAAAAATTTCTTATTATTGACTATCCTCTCCCGTGAAACCTATCTGTCTTTTATTACTTTCTTTGTTTCCCACTCGACCTCTCAAAATTTCCTGCGAAAGGTAAGATTGATATCTCTCACTACTTTCTCCCTACCTCTAGTAAATTGCTGTAATTTAATGTATTCTCAGTTAATTACCAATGTATTCTCACTTAATTCGCTCTATTCTTTTACTCATACTTATACAATATCATACGCTACGTTTTCGCTAACTATCGATTGATTACCAATCAGATCTATTTGCTCACGCATAACAGGACACTGTGTTATCTATTGATTTACACGAATCAGCAACGATCCCCTCCACTATTTATAATTTGTATAATTGTCGTCATCTTGTTTCTTTCCAACGAAAGAAATAACGATGCCCTTGGGGTACTCAACCGAAGATGTGTTAAATTGTACTTTAATTTATGAATAGAAATTTAAATGAAACCCGAAGTTTTAACTACCAATTGCATTTCTTGCAACTAGTTCGTCTAGCACACAACATGCTTAAACCACTAAACATTTCAAACAATCTAGCCATCTCGAATTATTTATATAGCTTACATTTTTACAAAGTATCATCGCGCACAAAACTATCTACGATAGAACTAAATTAGAAGGAAGAGATATTATCTCGTGATAATATATCTAATGATGATCAGACACTATGAGGATGATGCGACTATTCGAATTACCTGCCTTCATAGTTTCCTAGCACCGATTGACTCACCACTTGCACATTTTATGACATATCAATTAATTCCTTTTTCATAGGAATGGACACTTCAGTAAAATAAAGAATTATAATTATTTTGCTTTGATTCTTTTCAAAGAGCCGTTGGCCTTATCCTTCAGTCATTTATTAATTATAAGTATATAATACAAAAGTTTATAATCGTGTATTGATTATATTTCACACAAATATGTCATGAGGGATTTTGGGCTCATGCGATAGTATTATCTTTAGCGCTTCAGCATCGCTAAAGGTTGAGCAAGTTATTTATATCTGCATTTTTTATTTTATAACTTCATCGTGTTCAAGGTAAATTGTAATTAAAAGGAAAGTTAATCTCGATTTTGTGCTTTAATCTAAGTTCTTTAATGAATTTTCGTCTACCGCGTATGAATCGTATACTTACTGCCTGCATTCGTTTTTATTTCGTCATTCCATTCAATTAAAAAGAGGCAGTTGAATTATTGATAGGGTTACCAACTGTATTGTTTATAGAGTACATGTACTCTTTTTGGGAAGTAAAATTATGTAGGAATTGCTATATAAAATACGTGTACCATTTTTTTAAAGAAATGTACTGTTTTTGAACTGGGTCGAGTTGGTAACCCTAATTATTGAGCCAAGAAAGATTATAAAAACCGGTTTATTTACATTATGAAAACAAATAGTTATGATATCTCATAAATTAAATGTTGATACAATAAGTTAATCTTGACTGCCCAACCTTACCTGATCAAAATAATTAAATTCAGCAAGTAAATGATTTCCATTAATATTGAAAAGTAATTCCAAATCATATTTTCATTTATATATTTGTTATTTCTTTAATGGTCAATCCTAGAATATATTCAGGCTAGCTCATTAGTGTAAGGAAGTTCAATATCTCGCTTACTTTTAAAAATCAAATAAAAATCGTTCAAACCAAGCTTATGATGGTTATTTGGCATGTTTCTAAAATAATTGTAGGTATACAGGTGATCACTTGAAGCTGGTTGATGTCCACTTTGATATTTTTTTTAATGGAACACCTGTATAATCTATCAGTACTTAATGTAATTGGAATTTCTTCTAGTCATTGAGTAAGTACTTACGACTAGTTACGAAAATGATGTCCTCTTCTTCTTCTTCTTCTTCATATTTCTTTGGGCTTCTTTCTACGGTATAAGACACCCACTGACACTCTCTCGTCAGTTAACAGTAAGTACTTACGAAAATGATGCCCTCTTTTTCTTCTTCTTCTTGATATTTCTTTGGGCTTCTTTCTACGGTATGACACCCACTGACACTCTCTTGTCAGTTAACAGATCGCTAGTCTCGAGCTATGTTCTACGATATGGTCTATGCCCATTGATCCGTGAACACACACATTCTGCATTCAAATTATTACTCTTCTTAGCTAGTTTCACTTTAAAGCCTATCCTTCTTTGTTAATCAATTTTTATCTTTCATATATCATATGGGTATATGAAAGATATAGGGTTCATGTTTTGACAATTTTTTCTATTTCACCCTAGTACGTCTCTTGTATTGAAATAACTGCAATCCGTTAATACGCAATTCAAAGAGGATATCATAAGGAACAAATTTTCATATAAAAAAGTTTGTTGTTAACAAATTTTTTCATGTTCAAAAAATTAAAAGAAGGGTCCATTTTTGGGTGTCTGTTTGTATGTAATTACGTACGGATGTATGTTCAAGAATTTCTCCTTCCCTATAGGACCGATCTCGATCAAATTTGATAAACAGGTGTAGACTATGAGCCCGCACTACGATTTTTCATTTTTTTTAAAATAAATCTAATATGGCGGGCAGGAGCCATTTTTTTCTTCAGAAATTTCGTATTCAAATTAGAAGATTGAAATTTTGCACACATATAGTACCTTGTATTATGCGTCGAATAAAAAAGTCTCATGTTGCCAAATTGTGTAGGAAGCGGTGTTGCCACGTTTGAAGATTAACAAACTTTTTGAAATATCTCAGGAACGATAAAAGATAGGACATTCATTCGAATAAACTTTATTGTATAGGCTACATAAAGGCCCGTCGATTTTGTTTGAAATATTTTTTTCATAATCACAATGTAACATATGTACAGGGTGTTTTTTATTTTGCTAACTTTAGGGTCCATTTTCTCGAAAAGTCGAAAGATTTTTTTTATTTCTTGTGTCGAAAGTTCCTTTAATACTTAAGCGTTTAAGCTAGTTTAAAAAAATCGCATGTCATAGCGCCGGAGTAATTTGACCTTGAAAAAAAGTGTGCTACTCTAAATATCTCTGTTCCTATGAAAGCTTGGAAAGTGAGCCTCAATTTTTCCAGTGTGGGCAACCGATTATACTTGACCAATTTTGAGCAATAAATTTTTGTTTCAAAAACTTTTTATTAACACCCTGTATATTTTCTTCTATTTTGATAGCCCTTATGATTTGCTTTACACTGATACCACATACGTTGGGTCTCACTCTTATCATTTCAAAGATATGACCCTTAATAACTTAAAATTTTGCAACTTGTCGCCATGGCAACCGACATCAACAATCATATTATATACATGTAAGATATGCAAAGTTACAGTTAAAGTTATTTTACGTTGTATGAGACATATAAACTGCTTCCGCAATTGGATAAATGTTGTTATCAGTGGCGATACCTTTTGATATATTTCAGAATAAACTTCATTATATAGGCCACCAAAAGCTCGTTTAATTTTATTTGAAACATGTTTTTCTAAAATTACAAACGAACATATATACAGGGTGTTTTTTGTTTTGTAAACTTTGCGATCGATTTCTTTGAAACCGGCTATTGTACTACATTAAATATCTCGGTTCCTATGAAAGTTGAAAAATAAAATTTGGGGAACAAGTGTAAGACCCAGGGACCTCAATTTTACGCAAAACGGACACGACGAAAAAGTGGCTCAAAAGCGGTAGTAGGGAAAATAAAGTCGAAAGCGGCCGCAGACCGCACCCAATTAGACAAATTCATAAGACCCAGGCCAAACCGGACAGCACAGCTGTCCGCGCCGTATGCATATATGAGGACCGGGGGACTCATAGGTAGGGGGATTCATTGGTTAGACTAATGTTGTTTAGTTTACCCTAAACACTATTGTGCTTATTGAATTTAATAGACGACTAAAAAGGTGACTGTCGAAAGCAAAAGGTTCAAATTTTGTTTTATGCAAGATGTAACAAAACATAGGACTTCCAGTATGAAAGATGGAGTGCTGATCACGTCCACGAATTTATATTACTCATGTAGATATTCTAATTAGTTATTTTGTTATTTTTATAATATTACAAACAATAGCACAGATTTTAAATTAATTATCACATAAAAATGATTTAATGGTAAACATTTTGAACTAGTATTTATAGAACGACTTATTTTTGACACATTGTTGTTTCAATTTCCATTATATTCGCTTACCCATCATCTTATCGCGCTCCTAACGGTTTATCTAAAGGAAGCGATTTCTGTTTTTCACTGTAAGATAATTGCGGGCGTTCACTTTTCTTATTTGATTCTGTCTTCTTACACCTTGATAATTGATTCCTTCATAAATTTTGCTAGCTTCCTCCAAGTAACCTCAGCCTTCTTCAGTATGATGAGGGCACTGATCGGTTCTCCAATTATATTCCCTAAGTCATTGAGGAACGTTGTAAGATAGTACTGATTAAACGCGCATTCTAGTAGTAGATGATTTATATCCTCCTTTTCTCCACATAAGCATCTTTCACTATCCAGGACTCTGATGCGATATAAATTAGCCTTAATACTACAATGTCCCGCTCTTAGTTTATTTACTTGAGTAATATCTGCCCTGCAAGTATATTTGACCGAATTGCTGTCGTACCGGGGTTTACTCGATAGCTTTTCGTCTACATACCACTGCTAAAATACCACGTTAAAATACCAAATCCCCTTACCCATTAGCTAATTTGTCTGCCATGTCGTTGCCAGGTCTCCTTATATTGTCTTCTGTAATGAGCTTCCAGTTATTCCGGATTTCAAAATACAAGTAGTCACATTGTTGTTCACATTGATGCCCTTTCGGCCAAAGATATCCAGCGAGCTTCTGGAGTCACTGAACATAATACTAGGTTGAATATTTTTGGTCACTAGAATCTCTGTTGTCATAAATATTTCCACCATTTTCGCTGTACAGATCGTTATATCTAGATTGAGTTTCAGTGGTACTCTGTGTCTGACTTCCGAGATCCATACTCCTATCCCCACCGATGACCCATTAGGATCTGATTTCTTGGAAGCATTTGTATAAATTGGCATTAGATGCACCACTCAAGCCTTCCTCGCTTTTTCGAATTCTTGGATCCACCAAATTCAGGTCTTTCAAATTGGTCTTGAAACAGAAACTTTCTGTCCACTCTCCATTTATCCTTGTTTCTTTCCAAGGTCCTAAAAGCCTTTACCAGGACGGGACTCTCTTTGATCACCCATACACGCCATGTGGTGACACTACGATTTAATTTCTCAGTCGTCTCCCATGCCTGATCACTTTCCGTTCTTGAACTTTTAATTATTAGTTTGTGGGCAAGCCATTCTTTTCTTTATTTTAATGGATATTTGCGGCTTTCTGTCAAGACTACATGATTTGGTGGGCTTTTCATTTGCCTATTGATGGCTCTGATCCCCTGTCGATGCAATTTATAGTCGTTGTTAACATTGATACCCTTTCGACCAAGGATATCCAGCGAGCTTTTGGAGTCAGTGAACATAAAACTGCATTGAATATTTTTGGCTAATACAATATCTGTTGCCATAAATATTGCCACCATTTCCGCTGTATTAATCGTTATATCTGGATTGAGTTTCAGTCCTATTCGGTGTCTGCGTTTCGGGTTCCATATTTCTATTCCCACCGGTGACCCATTAGAATCTGAATTCTTGGAAGCATCTGTATAAATTTCGATATAATGTTCCAAGTTCCTCTCCATGTAATCTTTGAGGATGGCATTAGATGCACCATTCAAGCGTTCCTCGCTTTTATGAATTCTTGGATCCACCAAATTCAGGTCTTTCAAATTGATCTCGAAACAAAGAAACTTTCTGTCCACTCTCCATTTATCCTTGTTTCCTTCCAAAGTCATAAAAGCCTTTACCAGGACTGGAGTCTCTTTGGTCACCAAAATACGCCATATGGTTGACACTACGATTTAATTTCTCAGTCGTTTCCCATGCCTGATCACTTTCCGTTCTTGAACTTTTAATCGTGAGGTTAATCGTGAGGCGTGACTCTCTCCTGTATTTTAGTGGATCTTCGCCGCTTTATGACAAGACTACATGATTTGGTGTGCTTTTCATTTGCCCACAGATGGCTCTGATGCCCTCTCGATGCAATTTGTCTCACGTGTCAAGTCGCGGCCACCCACCATGTCCTCGCCAAACTCTTAATGATATTCAACCTTTTGGAGGCTTTATTTCACTCTAGCTCGAAGTGTGTCTTGTTATCTGGCATTACTTCTAAGTATTTGAGTTTTTGGACCCATTGAATGGCTTGATTATTAACCCATTAATGGCCTAACCTGAGATGTTCCAACGGACTTCGTTTGGAGCAAACTAAATCCATGGCTCCTGATTTTTCTACCGCTATTTCCAGCCCATGTATGGAAATAGAGCCACTATGTAACTTCAGTAACACTTCGTTCATGCTTTTAATGGTTCTGTATTCGTTGTCGAAAGTTTTGTAGATTACAATATCCGTCAGTATATAGAAGCATTTGTAAATCATCTTTTAATATTTCTTCGATAGAGGACACATAGATATTGAAAAGAATTGAACTCAGCGGGTTTATTTATGACCCGTTATACTTATTTATGCAGTAAATGTTTCGGTCATTAAGTAAAGCATATATCGCATATGATGCCCTCTCAATTACTGTGGACTTTTTTTAGAACTCCTTGAACTAATCTTGACCAGTCACTCAACAGGACATCTTGACATCTTTTACTACCTCACTGTCTCGGTATTGGGTAAGTTGCATGCGTGCTGCCTTCCTTGATAATGGTAGTCGTTTTTAAGGCTCCATCTCTGTCAGCTTACGCAAGATTTTATCGTTAATGGATGTGCGACTACAGCATTTGTAGTTTATTGTTACTATAACTATTTGTGTTATTTCGACCAAACAAATTTATTTGTGTTATGTTGTTTTCATTAATAATCAATAAATAGCGCTTGTCTCTTATTCAACGTGAAAGAAAAGACAACTGCAAGATTTGATTTGTTCTTGTATTATTTTTTTTATTTCCAATGCGTCGATTCTTGCATCAATATCTAAATAAATAGTACATTATTCTATGTACATCAAAGGCGAATTAGGCCAAGTCAAATGAAGGATTAAAAAATTTTATTAACAAAATATTGTGCTATGATTTATCAGATATTTTGTGTGATAAAAGTCTTACAAATATTTGTAAAAATATTTATGTACAGAATAATCTTATCTATATTATAAATAAATATTATTCATATAGTGTTCAATTAGTACCTAATACCGATTATAATTTTTAGTTACAACAAGATTTACTTCGAGATGTATGGCGCCACTTTACCCATTTTTATAAGAGATCATCAGCATCTTCTTTATTAAGAGCATCACGGTCGTAACATTTGAAAGACTAGGAGAAATTCACTAAGCCACTAGCCGGCTGTTGCTAGAAATGAAAGTTCGTTTTATGAATTATTAGTTTTTTTGAATGCAACCAGCACTACACTTGTATTAGATGAAATTGGTAATTGATGTTTTTAATTATTTGTTAATATCGATACTACAACACCTTAAATGAGAAGTAGGTGATATAAGACAACATTGAACCATCTAATCTAATAAAGATAATTTTTAGTTCCAACAAATGTCTTAAAAATATGTCATCTATATCAACAACTAATTAAAAACATCTGAACAAGTATGATCTTTGTAACGGCTTTTTCCCACTCATTGGCTCAATGATAACAGTTTTTTTTTGTTCGCAGCATTTAATTAAATTAAATACGGGTAAAATCTAGAGTAACTTAATTTTAGAACAGCGGGTGCAAAATAAAGAAACACGCAGCGTAACGTCTAAGTAAGAAATCTCGTTAACTTGTAAAAATACTCACTCCTATATATAAAAATTATATAATACGTAACTGTAAATAATAAACAATCTATATA
>WYDF02049057.1:0-12163 GCA_009867245.2 Adranes taylori | reverse complement strand
TTATAATTTTTATAATATTGTTTTTTTTGTTGTTGTGTTGTTTATCCTTGTTATTTGTTTTGCTGTGAATGTAAAGTGATTTGAAGTATATTGATTTAATGCCAATAAAGATCAATTATTATTATTATTAGTAAATTCCCTATAATGTTAGTAATTCTTTTTCTAATACGAAAATAGATAACAATATTGTCATTGGCCGAAAGTCAATCTGCCGAACTTATTTCTGTAAAATTTGCCCATATTCTATAATTATTAAAAATTCTGGAGGTTTCTCCAAACCAGAAAACAAAAAGTAAGTGTAATAGCAATTTTTAACTGTAGCGACCCATTCTATGTGCTGTTATATTATGTGTAGTAGATAACATATGGTGTTGTTTATTTTTTGTCTATTGAAATAAGTATACTAAAATAATACTTAGGTTTTCCTATATTTAATTGCAATGCTCATGTAAATTATTATTCTGTCGAATAAAAACTTGACCAAAACAAAGAAAAACTAACTAGCTTCCACCACTGAATAGTTCAATCAATTCATTCTCGATAGTATAGAAAAAGGCGTAATCTGTTTGGAGTATATTCCCGCTTTCGGATGCAACATAAAATCTTTTTTATATCTCAACCCGAAAAACTCGTCACTATATTGAGAAAGAGAGTGATCCTTGCTGAATCTGAAATCTTTACTAGATCTCGCTTGTACCCATAGTATAAGTCAGTTAGCCAACAACCATTAGTTAGATTTACTAGAAAATTTTATATGGGGCATGTTTTTGCATAATATATTATGTCGGTCGCAACAAATGTGTATAATTTTAAAGTTAATAAAAATAAATGCGAAAGGTTAATGAGTTATAACAACACGATGTGTATATAATTTGTTTTGACATTATTAGATATTCAATTCCACACAGTTATTCAAATATTTTTGGTGACAGATATTCGAATATTTTGGTAATTTTATTGCAGATTGGTTGTCAACCATTATTCGTACTTTGTTGTTCTCAAACCCAAATTTTTCAATGAAATTATTTTACCACAAAGAATATTTAATACCATCATACAAAGATATATACCCAGCTTCAGTGGTAGAAAGGACAACAACACGCTGATGTTGACTTGACCATGTAATTTGTTCTCCATTGAGCATAAACGCAAATCTACTCGTAGATCTCCTTGTTTCTACATGACCAGCATAATCTGTATATCTGAAACCTTGCAATACAGTACTCCCAATGTTTCCAAATACAATACTATAATCAACAGTACCTTGTAAATATCGTAATATTTTCTTAACAGGGTTCCAATGAGCATTACCATAACAATTAATATACTGACTAGTTTGATTCACAGCAAATTCAATATCTGGACGGCTTACTCTTGCTAAAAATAGTAACGAACTGATATCTTCACGATATGGAATAGATCTCATTTGTTTTTCTTCTTCTTCGCAAGTTGATACTGGAAGTGAGCCTAAATGCAGACTTCGTAGATTTGCAGTTATTCATTTGACAATGAGCAAGTATTCTTTGAATATATGCTGTTTGATTAAAACGAATAACATGTTTCTCGCGATCACGTGATATTTCCATTCCAACGAATTGGCCTGGATTTTAGTTTGTTATCTCAAAACCTGACATCAAATTTTCCGAAACAGTGCTTATCGCGTCACGCACTTTTTATAGCAACAATACGTCATCCATGTACAACGCGAGAAAAATTGCTGCATTATATAAATTACCAACACATACCTACTTATTGATTTTTGTAGATTTATCGGCATAAAGCAATTTTTGTAGACGACAAATAGAATTTTTGTTCTTTGAAATATAATTTTATTGTTCTTTAAAAAAAACCTGAAATAAAGAATTCAATTTTTATTTTATTTTATATGAAACCCGCTGGCAGATGCATATAAATACTTTCACTTAGTTCATCATATAAGAACGCGGTTTTTATATGAAACTGTTCTATTTCAAGATCTTGATGTGCTTCAATAGCAAGCAATAAACGAATCGATTCATATCTTACAACCAGTGAGAATATTTCACTATAATCTACGCATTCACGCTGAGCGTAACCTTGATTTACTAATCGGACATTAATCATCGATGCACCTGGCTGTGACTTTTTCTTAAGGTTCCATTTACAACCAAGCAGCTTTTGATATTCTTCAGGATTTACTAGAGTCTAGCTGTGACTTTTATTCAAAGCTTCAGTGCAGTACGCACAGGGATTAAAACAGTTAGGAGAGCGAATTTCATTTATGTATCTTAACACGCGAGTTTGAACATTGATTCCAGTTTCGTTATGTATTCCAGCGTTAGAGGTAACGTACGAAGTAGGAGAATTTTCTTCATAATCTTTGACAACTTCATTATTCCCTAAATCTATGTGGTTTTCATACCAAACTTGTTGGGAAACACTGATCGCACTTTTCTCATTAATGTCTACATCTGCAGACTTGTGGATAATTCGGGCTATAGGATCCCACTATCTGTAAATTTGGGATTCATTTTCTTTAACAACAAGAATAAGTTTCTTATATTTTCAGTCTAATTTACGTCGATGGACATCTGGAATTTTCAAATATGTATCACCCAAACGGACGCATATGCTTTAATTCTGGTTTTTGCTTGTACCAATATTGATATGCTGAAATACGTCTCGACTATTTTCAAATAGTTCTGTTTAAAGTATAAACTGCACAAGCAACTGCCCCTACGTTTTTTTTAAATACATTTAGCGAACACTACGTGTTGCTTCGGTAATTGTTCGTATTTCTCTTTGAGGAGCGGCCATTTTTCCTATGTATCGACGGATATGAAAATTCATGAACAATACCATTATTAAAAAAAAAAACGAGTAGATTCGAGTGATGTATATTCCTTTCCATTATCAAATAGTATAACTTTCACATTATTTCTAGTTTGTTTCTCAATATAACCTTTAAATTCTTTAAAACGCTAAAATATTCAGTTTGAAAGCAGATACAATCACTTTTAAAAAGCACGAAATATCGACTACAACTAGGCGCTGCAGTACTAATGGACCACATACATCGACGTGAATCATTTCCCCAGGCTTTCCAAAAATTGGTCTCTTAGTTATATTATACGATTTTCTGACTTGTTTTCCGAATTTACAAGCTTCGCAGAAAAAATTGTTCACCGTTACATCTGTAATACCTTGCCTCTTTAATGTATATTGAATGTAGCTGACGTTTATGTGGCCTAGCCTTTCTTGCCACATATAAACTGAATTATTTTGTTCTAAAACATTATTACACTCAGATATAACTGACTTCCTGAAACACATTTATAACAGATTGTCATATTGTTCTCCAACAGCTGACAGCTTGTCAGTTGATTCTCGTATTTCACATTTATGCGCAAAACAATGAAATGAGAAACCTTTATTATTAGCTGCAATGCAATTGCTGAAAATAAATGTCACTTTAAATCAGGAACATATAATACATTTGTAAGTTGCCTATCTACCCACTTGCCACATACGCTTGTATATCTATCTTGCCAATGCCACAGGCTGATGAATTTCATCGCAAGCTATTGTTACCTGACGCACTGTTTCAGATGGGCCTAATTCCGTAAACAACTCACGTTGATAGCATGTGCATATTAGCTCCTAAATCTGGTATCCATACCAATTCGTCATGATTAGTTGTGACGTACTATCTCTTATAGATACATATGCTAACTTCCACTTGCGGCGCTGCTAATTGGGAGCTTTAGAGTCACAATAATGGAGCAAATAGATATTAGAATAATTCGGGCTCCAGGAATTTTTTCGAGCGCCAGGTCTGTTTAAAGTGAGACCGCACTTCGAACTGATGTTGTTATTCCGGTCGCGAGCGACCCTCTGACGGCGCAAGTAAAGTCGGTGGAAAGCTTACCAGGTGTCCTAGATCTTTCGGGTACCTGTAACTTAACTCAATGCTAATAAGTGACACAGAATTAAAGTTTTAACAAAACCGTGTATTCTTCTTCTACACAAAATATAAAATAATAATAGAGAAAGCACCGGAGAATGACGGTAACTTCAATCAAACCACATGCACAAATGGTCAGGTAGGTAGCTTAGGAATCTACCATTAGCCAGTAACGTCGTACTGGACACTGTCGTGATCGGTGCTGTGTGTAGACCACTATCTCTACTGCGCACCAGCTAGCAATATACACGCCGCAAGAATAATGAAAGAGAAGGATAGACTATAAGCCGACAGTGTCGTACTGTGTACTGACACGACCGCTGCCGAGTAACAACCACTAATTGTACTACGCACTAGTTAGCAGTATGCACTCTAGTCGGGTAATGTAAGAAAACGATAAACTATAAGCCGGTAATGTCGTGCTGGCCACTGACGTAACCGCTGCTAAGTGACTACTACTTACTGTACTGCACACTAGCAGCAGTATGCACTCTAATTACATAGGAATAGGTTATGTTGGAAGAAAGGGTACGGTCGTTCAAACGAATGCATAGGGACTATCATACGGTACAACAAAGAAAGCTAATCAACACATGCAATGCAATGGTACAATGGAAACAGTGTAAGCTAAATAATATGGATTAGTTAACAAACTCACAGGTATCTCTTGTGTGGCTGTGGATGACTTATGTGGCTAGCTGGCTCGTCTGGCTTGTCTGCTCTTTGCGGGAAGAAAACAAAATCAGATTTTAAAGGCGTAAAGCGTGCTTATGTATAGGCCAAGACCCATGTGTATCTCTAGCTGCTTGCCACAGAAAATGTGAAAGTCGTCAAACATCACGTTGTGACCCATTACGGGTATCCATGCAAAAGAGTGTTCGCGAGAATTAAAATACAAATAAATTATAGTATTATTAACAATCCTAATACCCGGGGAAGAGGAGTTAGAATTTATAATATACAATATATCTGTGCATACCAGCCATCAGCGACAGTCAGTCATGTTTGATTTGATGCATTATTCGCAACGTTCAGTTCTACGTATGAGCAGAACTAACTATCTCTCTCTGTCTCTCTCTCTTACACACATGTACCAGTATATACATTCCAAATATCCCTGCTTAACTCTTATCATAGCGCGCCGCGGTTACTATTCATTATTATGTTTATTTACATTTATAAATCGATAGGTAATTATTACAAATACGTTTTAAATAATATTTTAGTTTAAATACAACGAAAAAATATATTTAATAATGCTTTCTTACTTGTTTATTGCACTAATTAATTTCACGATTAATTTACTTATTGTGAAAAATGTCATGTTGTTATGACATTTTATTTTAAAAATAGAATAGGAAAAAGGTATCCCATCAGTATTTATTTATTTCTTACACACAATAATGCATACGGCCAGGCATTTCTTATACGCGGAATCTTATTCTATATATGCTGTCCCAAATTATTTTCATTTTTCGTTTAGTATATAAGTAACTTTATTATATAGTTAAGCCTAAAAAATGCCGAAATATCAAAAGTATGAAGTAGAGACCTTGTACCTGCATTTCGTTTTCCAGATCGAACTAGTTTTTGAGTCTCAATACGTTTTTTGCATTCACGAAACCAGTGACCTATTTCATGACAATAATTAGATTCAGTAACCTTTTTTCTTTCATCAATTTTTTTTCGTAAGTTTCTTAGAACTATTCTTCTTCTGAGTGCCATTTGAAGTACAAGTGGAAATAATCTGTTTAGATTTATTTATTTCTAATTTCAAGGCGTTCATTTGCAAAGCAAGAGACGTACAGTCATCTTTGCATTCGGACATACGTTTGTCCGCTCTAATTAAAAGCGAAATTAAATTTTCTTTCTTATGGTCTCCTACAGGACTTCATTTCCAAGCCGTACGAAAATTATACTGACTCCAAATGAACAATTTGGTAAGAAACTGCTTTACGAACATGAAATCGAAATACATTAAGCTTTTGCCACATGTCCTGCTTCTTATCTTCATGAGCAGAGCCATACAAAGATACCATACGATCGCATATGTCTTTATAGAAATTTTATAACTAGCTAAATGAATATGCAATATCTGGTCTATCGACTTCAACAGAATTACCGCACCTTTTGCTCTTCTAGTTTTCCATGAAACCCATTCTGCTTTACTTGTCTTGTTGGGCTCTAGTATTTCACTGTTGATATGCTCAACAACATCTTCTGCATCTAGAATGCATCCAGAATGGGACTCCTATCTGCCACATCTCAAAGTTCCACTTTTAGAAATGATCCATCACACTTTTAGAAATGAACTACATCTTCTCCGCCATGGATTACAGCTTTTATACCGTTTACTGTGCCCTATTGAATAGACCCGCATACAGAAACTAGAACAAAAATATGTCAAAATTTTAATTATCCGTGAATTTAGGCGAACCACACGCTCTGCTACCATGCTAGAAAAATTAATGGCGTTCAATTTTATTAAAGTTATAATAAACAAGTATAATAAAATTATACTTAAAATAATAAAATTGAAGTTGGGCATTACGACGTTTGGTGGACGCCCCAAATTTGCTATCCCTTTACAGAACTGTGCATCGTTTTTATACATAATGATCCCCATCCACTTATCGTTATGCATATTTGTTGTCATGATTAATTTGTACATAATTAACACATTCTAGAATCTATGCTATTCTCTTCTTCTGGTAAAATATATTTAGTCAATGTATTCCACTTAAGTGTTTGTACTTCTATCAGGTAAATTAGCTTTGATCGTAATTGAGGTCAATCAAATCAGATGTGCTTCTGGTACCTATACTAATAAATCCCACACAGCGTCCATTCATTTATTATGAATCACCAATTAAATAAATTTTGTTACTTACGCACTGACATTGCGCACTTCTGCTCTCGATTACTGGGTCCGCGGGTAGTGTTACCCTATCATACACTCCATTTAATGTTATTACTCCGCCCCTGACTTTCTTTAAGCCACACCTTCTAAATATTCATTTCTTCCGATACTTGGACGCTAAACACTTCGGAAACACTTTAGTTCCGTCGGAACTTAATCTATTTCTATACTATTATTCTGAACTAATTGAGATGCTTTTAAAATGTTTTCGCGCTATATTTTACTTCATAAATAGAAGTTTGAATAATTGTCTAAATGTTAATTAGTAATTATCGGACTTTCCACTAGCATAGAAGATGTTTACTGTTAACAACTCTTCACAAAGTCTATGTGTCCTGTAGTTCTTGTATCTATTATAAGTATTGAAAATTCAATCTTTCTAAGCTCAAACTTAACAGGAACGTGGACAAATCTCCACGTTACGATATTCAAACAGTTCGCTGTGTCAACTTGGAACAATATATCTATATCATGTATTCTGTTCTAGCTAATCAATAAATGTTTGACGAATGTTGTATTATCTTTTTATGAAATGTAATATTACGATGCTTAACATATAGTATGCAATCTAGTTTTTAAAAAGCTAAAAGAAGTAACTATGTTCCATTTTTCTATTGACAGTTAATCAGTCAGGAACGACGATTAAGCATAACGGCTTCACGTACAATGGCTGCGATGTCATTAGGATTTATCGTTCTTGTAACGCCTTGGACGATACAAGAAGTTGTAGCAGCTTGTACTGGTTCCAGAGCACCTCCTGTTTTAGATTTCTTCGCCACTTGGTTGGCGCTAAGTAATAGTTTTTGGAATCCGTTTCTCTATTGGCTGCTCAACAATAATTTTCGAAGGATTAGTAGAGAATTATTATGTGATATTGTAAGTAATTGTTGGTCTTAAATATGTCCTATTTTTTGTGGATTTATATAAAAATCTATATATGTGTATATATATATATATATATATATAATAGTACATAAGCGTATAAATATTATTTAAGAGCAAATAGTTTGATTAAATAAATAAAGCTGGTACTTTAACGCAATTGATCATGTTCTAAAACAACAATAGAAAGTACCTACTGTTTTTTTATATTTGTGGTGTCCACAAATATAAAAAAATGTAAACTCAGAAAATTTTTGAAGAGAAAATCTGAAGAGAAAATTTTAGAAACGAAGGAGATGATTTTTGTGGAACAAAAATCTAACATCAACGCAGTCAATTTCAGTAGTGAAATATTTAAAACTAAAAACATAGCTAAATACATGTATGTTATTTCCGGTCATGGACTGTAGCCGCCACTCGAACAAAGATCCTATATAATAATCTAGTTAAGCCAGTAATTTTACGCATTGCTCAATATGAAAGTGGAATCTTTAATTGTAAATGCAAAATTGGAGAGAAAGACACATTTTTGATATGTTGAAAAAAGCAAAAATTCTGGCGTAGAGAAACATAAAAGACTAAAAATAGGATAGCTTTTACTCACAATTAATTTCTACAACGACATATAGAAGTTTACTTGCACAGTCCGAGAAACAAATAACAAATAGAGCCGAATGTCAAAAATTCATTAGAAAGCGAGATGTCAATATTCAAAACTCAAGATTCAATATGTATGACAAAATAGACAACCAGTATACAGTTTACTATAGAACTAGCTCAATATACTCAGGGGCACAAAATTCAACAAAGATTAATAAGGAACAAAATAGTAAAGCTCTTGAAGGAACAAAAAGTATGCAGTTTCTCAAAAGCAATTAATACAATACACAAATTGGTGCTATGAAATACCAATTTCCTGGCAGGGAAAAAACATAAAAATAACCAACTCTCAAAAGAAGAAAAGGTCCGTGACAACCTGATGCTCAATGGCTTTGGAAAAAATACTACAGAATCTTGAATGAAAGACAACTTCTCAAGTTGTCTTTCATTCCAGTTGTCCTCCACGGAAGCAGCAATAACACAAAGAGCTCTGTTTGACGCTATTATTATACGATGTAAAAAAAAAAAAAACATTAATCCTATGTCGCTTTTTCAGAACCGCATGAGAGGTGATAACCAAGAATAGTCTTACTTAAAACGTGAAAGCCTGATATTCCAAAATAGAACATATCAGCATGTTCAATGGCCTTGAATGAACAAAACAGAATCTCGAATGAAAAACAACTTCTCCAGCTGCCTCCATGGAAGTAGCAATAACGTAAGGAACTCTGATGCTCTTATTATGCGATGTAAAAATGAAGAATAGAGATTTCGATACAGATAGGGATATAGATACAGGGTCCAACTGATAGACAACAAGTAGCAATTGATACAAAACAGGCATCAGCTGATGAGGAAACAGGTGGATGCTGGTAGGGTAAGAGTTAGCAGTTGGTAGGTAATAGGTTGTAGCATTTTAATACGAAAACAGCTTCTACAGACAAAAAATACAATAAAGAATATTGTTCATAAGAAAGTAGTTAATACGAAAGCAATGTAATAGACAAAAGATTTAAAATTTACGATAGAGATGCCAATATAAGAAAATAGGTTCAATAGATAATAGACAATTATTTCTTCAAATGGTAGAAAAAAGATCCCAAGTCAAAGAAACCAAAAGCTTCTGTAACACCGGTTGCTCCTATTATTATCAATACTATTTCACATATTTGAAAAACAGGCTCCCAAAATAAAAAAAAAAAACGTAAATAGAGCACACTTTTTATAATTACCTGCTTATACAACATTGATTGTAGTTGCGGATTAAGTTAGAATCTAAAGAAAAATAGGAAAGACAAGATTGATGATTTCCATGATCTGACCTTAATGCAGTCAATTTCAATAGTGAAATACTCAAAATTAAAAACATAATTTAATACGTGGAATTTATTTCCGATCACATCACAGATTGAACATAGAGCCCAATATGAAAGTTGAATCTTCATACGTAAACGAAAAATGATACTGAAAGACATTTTTGATATGTGGTAGAAACCAAATATTCTGGTTTAGAGGAGCCTAAAAAATTTAAAAATAGAATAGCTTTGACTCACAATTAATTTTACAACATATTAATGTTTACTTGCACAGTAGGACAAATCAATAACGAATAGAGGCGAATGTCAAAAATTTATTAGAAAGCGAGATGCCAATGTTCATAACTCAACTAAAAGAAAAGGGTTCATAGCAGTTATAATGTAAAATCAAACAAAGGCACAGAAAACAATCCAGTATCACCCATCTCGATAGAGAAATAATGAAATTCCCCAGATTTGCCAAGACGTTAGTAATAGTGGAGAATTAGAGAAGTGAAAACATATAATTTTTACTTATGTGCTTGTCATGGTTTCTAAAATTTATTGCGCATGAGCAGATGCTATTCCAGCACTGCTATCAGCAAAACGCTATGATCCTAGAACCGCTTGAATTTGAACATACTTTCAAAATCAACTACTAAAAATACAACAACAGCATAAAGAATGGGATTACAAATACCCATTACTTTTCTTAGCTTCTTAATAATAAGATCTTCCTAGAAATCTATTAACTTTATTTATTTTATAAATTTATTTATGGTTTTTAGTTTACATGTAGTCGAGGTAAACTACGCAAACAAACGCAACATAACTGCGCCACCAGTAACAATAGCTTGTCATCAAGTTGCGTTAATTTTGATATCAATAGTGGACATGCTTATCACCACCGAGTTGAATCCGGATTTCATGATACTATCATAAGCGACACGTTGACTAGACTCAGCGATGATTTTCATATGCATGAACATAGTAGAGGTACGTTGGCCTTATATTATTCATAAGTATCTTCAATAATGGGATGTGGACTTTTAAAAATAAAATACATAGATTTGTGACGTTTCGTTCGTCTAATCAGAGAACTTTTTCAGGCTGTAACATTCGTTTATTTTAATATTCTACTATTATTATAAAATGTCTTACCTTAACTAGTTTAATTAAAAATTGAAAATAATTACTAAGTTTTTTGAACATTATTGTGAGGTTGTTGTGTTACATTATTATGAGCTGATTTAAATAGGGTTAATTATCTTCAATGGTCTATCACCATTGTGCCTGTGGCCGGTTGTTGTCTCTATTTTTTCCACTCTCTTTGATATGACATTGGTGTAAATTCGGTTTACATTATTTATGTCTGTTTATCTTCGTTTAAAAAGTTAAAGTGGCTATTATCTGTGTGAGTTATTGGTTAGATTTGTAATTGAGGATTCTGTATGAGTTGGTGGCCTTATTGTTCCACTCATATATAATTATACCTTCTATGTTATTATTGTCTTGCCTTTATATTTTTTCACTTTGGGCCAATTTCCAACCTATAATTTTACCGCACCACAGCCAATAGGAAATATGTCGGATAAATTTGCTGTGCATCCACCTATATTGATTAACTCGTGCGGGGATATTTATAGTGCGTACCAACCCGCATACATGGTACCGAAGTTTTACATCTACCTCCATATATGTACATGAGACGTCACTGTATGTACATGAGACTTCAAGTGACCATTGGCCTCGAAGAAAACTCGGCAAAGCTGAGGCTCGAACCAAAGACCTCTGGATTGGTAGTCATGCATGTTACCAATAAGCTACGGCGCCCACTTTGTTCATTTTGTTAATTTTGTATTCGTTTCGTTGAGCCGTTGTCCGATATTAATTTTAGATCTAGGAAAGGAAGACATTGTTCATCCAGAATAGCAACTAAATCATATGAATTTTTTATATTGTAAGTACATGCGCAGTCGATGTGACCTAAAATATTTTGGTTGCGCTTTGCGGAGTTATAGGACGGTGATTATATGCATGAGATCATCGATCGTGATGATATTTGTATATGTACTGGTAACCCATATAATTTTAGCCGATCTGTTCTACCTACTGTTTCATCTATCGGTTTTGTTGCTATGAGATCTTCAAAAAAGTTGTTTGTTTAATTTTGTATTCGTTTCGTTGAGCCGTTGTCCGATCTTATATAGATGGTTGTATCTGCGAGGAGGTCATTAATTTTCTTTTCATTATCTGTTTTGTTTAAAATTATGGTGGAATGTCATGTATCTGCTTTAGTGACTCCTAAATTATTGTTTCGTTTTAGGAACGTTTCTGTAGTATGGAACATTTTATTTAACAGTTTTTTTTTCGCTCTTCGTTTACTTTTCTTGAGAAAACTGGTGACAATATTTACGCATTGTCCACGAATGTGGTGCTGTACTTCTGGTGTTGGAGGTTTCACTATAATGTCTATATCAGGATTGCCCAACCTTTTTGTATTTGGGATCTACTTTCTTATAT
>WYDF02049046.1:0-12164 GCA_009867245.2 Adranes taylori | reverse complement strand
AAATAACCCAACTCATTTGGGTAAATAAAATATGACCTGGTAATGGATAATCGTTTTAGGACGGGTTATCATCTAGTGTTTTTAATATTATAGAATTTTGGCGCGTCCCAGGTTGGAAACCGCTGCGTTAAAGTATAATGGGAATTCCAACAGACATGTAAGGTTGGTAATGGAAAGGTTAAGATTTGTGTGGGAAAGGAACTTTTGGGATTCAGTGAGAATGAGAATCACAATAATGGAAAGTATATTGTTATATAGACAGGGAGTATGTGGTGTAAAAGAAAGAACGAAGATGGAAATGGTTATGTGTGGAGTTCTGACGAGAATAATGGGAGTGGAAAAGCCAATAGCGAGTTTGATAGTTTAGCAAAATGTGGCAAGTATGAATGTTGGAATCAAACAATAAACAAGTTAGTACAGAGTGAGAGAAATGTTACGGAAAATGGTTTATTTCAAAAGTGTGGAGTTTGAAAAAAGGGGTAGTTATTTGAATGAATGGGTAAAAGACAGGAAGAAAGTGTATGAAAGTATAGGAGGAGATCCAGTACTTTAACAACATCTATTTTGGTTTTTTAGACATCCTGAAATATAGATTTTAATTCTTCCAGGTTTTCGTTTAGTATCTCATATTATTAGGCAGGAAAGAGGAAAAAAGAAGCTTTTGGATCTTTAGGAATAATTTATGTCATACTAGCTATTGGAAGTTTAGAACTTGTAATTTTAGCTTAATATATATTTACTGTTGGAATAAATGTAGGTACAAGAACCTATTTTACATCAGCTATTATAATTATTGCTATTTGTACAGGAACAAAAATCTTTAGTTGATTATCCACTCTTTATGGATCACAAATAAATTATTCTTCTTCAATAATTTGAACAATAGGATTTATTTTCCTATTTACTGGACGTTGGTGGTTTACGTGGACGTCTACGCAAAGATGGTCCTAAAACAAGAAAGATGGAAAATATTGAGGAATGGGAGACATAATATTGAATATTTCACGATTTAGTTCTAATTGCACGATTTAGTTATGGAAGTGAGGAAACGGCAAACAGGTCAGTGTGTGGGATGAATGAGAGTGAGGGGATATGTAGGATGTATGGAAGAGATGAGGATAGATGGAAGCATTCGGGTGAATGAATTTGAGTGATCAAGAAAGGTATTTGTTGGGGAATATAAGAAGGAAAAATTATTGAGGAGAAACGGAAGAGGGAAGGGAATTTTATAGGAAGAAATAAAGTGAAGAGGAAAATTGCTTATTCCTTCTTGTGGGAGGAAAAGTAGGAGGTACGATGAGTTTTGGTTTTTTTTTTAAATTATAGCTGTTTCATTTTCTTGTTTTTATTTTTGTAAAATTGGTTATTGTACGAAAACATATTGTTGTGAAAAGTTATGCAAATAAAGGTTTTTTCGTGATTGAAAAAATATATGTATTTAGTTAAATGCTCCCTGAAAGACGTAACTACTAAAGAATTGTTTATCATTTCATAGCATGGATTGATATTTTTTCTTTTATATTTTAACAGTTGATCATCGAACTGCTGAATATTTCACGGAAGGACGGGAATGTGTGAATTGTGGCGCGATCGATACGCCATTATGGCGTCGCGATGGCACTGGCCATTACCTGTGCAATGCCTGCGGATTATATCACAAAATGAATGGCATGAATCGACCGTTGGTCAAACCATCGAGACGCTCGGTACCTACAATATAAAATACTATCAACATGTTTTTATTATAAAATAATTACATGTCCATAGTAAAGTGTAATAGTTTTAAATTTTTATCAGCAGTACCAATAGTTATTTTAAAATAAAGTCGATTCAATTTTTTTTAAATAAAATTTGATTTAAGTAATTATCAAGATATTTAAAGTTGGCGGCTTTTAAATGATTCATAATAAATTAAAAAAAATTCGGGGAGAAGGGACGAAATCTTTAACATGGAAGGGCTGTTTTCGGAGTATCCATTAGTAATTTATTTTCATAAGGCATTTTTTTTGGGCCTTCAGAAGCGCGACAACCCTTATAAATGGTACTTTTTCCTCCGCCTATCGACAGGTCTAATTTTTTGGTATTGCTAATAAAAAGGTATTTTTCATATTTGCATGGGGTGCTATAATTATTTTTATTTAATTTATAAATACAAATAAATTTATTAAAAAGCTGAAAATAAATTTTAATCTCTTTTTATTATTAAATCTAATAATTTATTTATAAAGGGTTATTTATTTGTATTTATAAAATTGCATGGGCGTCCTATTTACTTCATAATAATAAAATCGTTGATAAAATTATTGGAACTGTAATAAATTATAATATTTAAATTAATATTTTTCTTATTGGTTGCTTATTGTAGCCATAAAATTAAATTAGAATATTTTTATTAAATGTTATCGTTTAGGACGCCTATGTTTTTAATAAATAAAAAAGAAGGCACAAAACCCCTAAAGCTAGGCTTCGCTGCACTTTGGCCAAATACTTGTTAATTTTGCATATATTTTTAAGAGTCCGTATTAAAAGGCATTGCAATGGTAATTGGACAATTAATTTTTCTTATAAAATTATATTTTTATTTATCAGTTTTTTTTTGTAGAAAAAAAATTGATGTCAAATTAATAATCAAAATACTAAAAAATTAATTAGTATCTAATTAGTATGTAATTCCAGTGGCGGCGGAGCCTGGCCATGGGGGTGGTGTAGCCGATATCTACAAGACGTATTATCACGTCAACCATCACCCGAATAGTTATAATGGCGTGCCGACTGTCACTAAGCAAATTATGCATCATGAAGAGAAAACAACTAAACGAATGGTAGGTCAAAATTAATATACAAAACATTTAGGGTAAATTAATTATTAAATTATTCATGCTAAAAATGAAAATATTATTATTAAATCCCTGACAAATACAACGTTGATGTAGCATGAATTTTCAGAATTTGTATAGGAAAATTTACCATTTTCTATTTACAATTGTGAGTAAAGATAAAACTCAAGCTATAAGAGAGTACCAGGCAATTGATGGCTTACTTTTGTACGTACGATGAAGCAGCCGAAGAACTAGATCTACGTTACTCCAGATTAGAGAATCTAATAAGCACCCTTCTGCACAGATGGTTATAATGGCAAGGTGCGAAAAAGTTTGTTATTTCAAACAGAGGGTTCCAGCGTTTCTCCAGGAAATTTATACACTTGTTTCTCTGAAACCAAATCAATTACATTTTAATAAAACCAAACGGAAGACTTACAATAATAATCCTGCTTCTAAACACTCTCACTCACTCCATTTATTTCTTATAGTAAAGCTACACGAGCCACGTCGAACACAATAACAATTCTGTTAGGAAACTCAAATCAAAGCCACGACCTAGATAACAGGAATACATTGGGAATCACGTCTTTTTATAGTGTTTCCCTGATTGCCGGAATCACATTGTTCCTGATTACCGGATTTTTTTGTGAGATCTATTGGACATTCTTGTACGTATTGAGAATCGCTTTCTGAACGTTTATGAATTTTCTATGAAATAGAATCGGTATTAACGTAACTTTTCTAGCGATAAAATATACAACGCCTTCATCTGCGAATGTGTTGTTAACTCAGTCTTCTCTCCATCACTGAGCCTTCTTAATAATCGCAGTCTAAACAATTATGAGATATTTCGTCGAAATACATACGTAATTCTTTAATTTGATGAGATTTTTGTAGATATTTGGAATACCATTCTGAGCGGTTATGAAGTTTCAATGAGATATCACTAAGTTTTAACATTATTTTTCAGGTGATAAAGTTTATAACAGTTTTATTTCGCCTGCAAGCTTTTTATTACTTCATTTTTGTTTTCACTAAATCTTTCTAATAATGGTAGTCTAAACATTTATGTGATTCTTGTACATATTGAAAATCGCATTCTATACGTTTATACGTTTATACATTTTCTGTAAAATGAAGCCTGTCTTAACTTTTTTTTGCCGATAGCATACACAATGTTTTTTCTTTATTTGCAAATGTTGATAATTGAGTTTTCTCTTCACTACTTACCCTTCCCAGTAAGCGCAATCTCAACGTTGATGAGACATGATGATCCGGAATACATATGCAAATCTTTAATTAGATGAGACTTGTAGCTATTGGAAATCGCATTCTGAACGGTTTTGAATTTTCAAAGAGATAAGATTAAGTCTAAATATTACTTTTCTGCCGATAATGTTTTTAACAGTTTTATTTCCTCTACAAAATTTTCATTAATTCATTTATGTTTTCACTCTTTCTAATAATGGTAGTCTAAACATTTATGAGACTTTTGTACATATTGAAAATCGCATTCTAGACGTTAAATTTTCTATGAAATAAAGTCTGTTTTAACGTTACTTTTCTGCCGATAACATATATAATGCTTTTACTTCATCTGCAAATGTGTTATTAACTCAGCCTTTCTTCACCACTGACTCTTTCTTCCTAATAATCGCAGCCTAAACATTTATGAGATATTTCGTCGGAATACATACGCAAATGTTTAATTAGATGAGATTTTGGCAGATATTGGGAGTCATATTTTGAACGGTTATGATGTTTCACTGAGATAAGACTAAATCTTAACATTATTTTTCAGGTGATAATGCTCATAAGGGTTTTACTTCGTCTGCAACTTTTTTATTAATTCATTTTTCTTTTCACTAACTCTTTCTAATAATGGTAGTCTAAACATTCAGGAGATCTTTTGTACATATTGAAAATTCCATTGTAGAAGTTTATAAATTTTCTATGAAAAGTCTGTCCTAACGTAACTTTTCTTCCGATAACATATGTGTATACAAATGGTGCTTATTTAGTTTTCTCTTCACTACTTGACCTTCCTAATAACAGGAATCTCAACATTGATCAGATATGCCGTAGGAATACATACACAAATGTTTAATTAGATGACATTTTTGTTGATATTAGGAATCGCATTTTGAATGTTTATGAAGTTTCTATGAGGTAAGGGTAAGTTTTAACCTTATTTTTCAACCGATAATGTTTTAACGGTTTTACTTCGTATGCAATTTTTTTTGTGTTTACCCTAACTCTTTTTAATACTGCCAATCTAAACAATTTTGTGTACATATTGAGACTCTCATTCTGAACGTTTGTTAATTTTCTATGACATAAAGTCTGTCTTAACTTAACTCTGTCTGACTTAACTAAACTTAACTTCTGTGTTAATTGTCGTAGTCTGCCACTTTTCTGCCGGTAAATGTACAATGTTTATACTTAATCTGCAAATGTGTTGTTAACTCAGTTTTCTCTACACTATTGAGTCTTTCAAATAATCGCAGTCTAAACAGTATGAGATATTTCATCGGAATACTTACGCAATTGTTTATAGTTGCGATTGTTGTAAATATTGGGAATCGTATTCTGAACGGTTATTAAGAGTCAATGAAATAAGACTAAATCCATTATTTTTCAGTCGATAATGTTTATGACGGTTTTATTTCGTCTGCATTTTTTTTATCTCATGTGTGTTTTCACTAACTCTTTCTAATAATGCCAGTCTAAACATTTATAAATTGTTTGTACATATTGAGAATTGCATTCTGATCGTTTATGTATTTTCTATGAAAGAAAGTCTGTCCTAACGTTACATTTCTGCCGATATATACAATGCTTTTATTGCATCTGCAAATGTATTTCTAACTCAGTCTTTTTTTACTACTTACTCTTCCTAACAATCTCAGTCTAAACATTTATGAGATATTTTTTAGAAATAGGTACGCAAATCTATAATTAGATGAGATTTTTGAATTAGATGAGTTTGTGAGACTTCAATGAGATAAGGCTAAGCCTTAACAATATTTTTCAGGCGATAATGTTTATAACTGTTTTATTTCGTCTGACAGGTTTGAAATTTTTTCTACATATTGAAAATCGCATTCTAGACGTTTATAAATTTTCTATGAAATAAAATCTGTCAACGCTACTTCTCTGCTGATAACATATACAATGTTTTTGGTTTATTTTCAAATGTTGCTAATTTAGTTTTCTCTTCACTACTTATACTTCCTAAAAAACGCAATCTCAACATTGACGAGATATATCGGCGGTACATATACACAAATGTTTAATTAGATGAGATTTTTGTTGATATGAGGAATCGCATTCTGAACGCGTTTGAACTTTTTATGAGATAAGGGTAAGTTTTAACATTATTTTTCAGCCGATAATGTTTTTCACGGTTGTACCTCATCTGCAATTTTTTTATTAACTCATTTGTGGTTACCCTAACTCATTGTAATAATGCCAGTCTAAACCTTTATAATTTTTTTACATATTGAGATTCGCATTCTGAACTTTAATGAGTTTACTACGAAATAAAGTCTGTATTAACGTTACTTTCCTGACGATAAAATGCACAATGTGTTCATCTGCAAAAGTGTTCTTAAGACAGTCTTCTTTTCACTATTGACTTTTCCTAATAATCGCAATCTCAACAGTTCTCAGATACTTCGTCGGCATATACGGTATTGTTTAATTAGATGCGATTGTTGTGGATACAGGGAATCGCATTCTGAATGGGTATGAAGTTTCAATGAGGGAAGACTAAATATTAACATTCAAAACAGTAACAGTTCTGTTAGGAAACACAAAGTAAAGCGAGACCTAGATAACAGGATTGTTTTATTAACTCATTTGTGTTTACCCTAACTCTTTCTAAAAATGCCAGCCTAAACATTTATAATTTTTTTATAGATATTGAGAATCGCATTCTGAACGTTTCTGAATTTTCTATGAAATAAAGTCTATCGTAACGTTACTTTTCTGTTGATAAAATGCATAATGTCTGTACTTCATCTGCAAATGTGTTGTTAATTCAGTATTCTCTTCACTACTGAGTCTTCCTAATAAACGGAGCCTAAACAGTTATGAGATATTTTGTCGGAATACATACGCAAATGTTTAATTAGATGCGATTTTGGAAAATTCGGAGAATCGCATTCTGAGCGGTTATGAAGTTTCAAAGAGATAAGACTAAATCTTAACATTCAAAACAATAACAGTTCTGCTAGGAACCACAAAGTAATGCCAAGATCTAGATAACAGGAACACTGCGAATCATATCACGTCTGCCTGATTCCCAGATCATCTCAGACATAAATTACATAAACACAGATTCCAGCATCACCCCAGAAAATTATATACTTATAGATCCCATCAGTCATCATAGGAACCAAATCAATTACATTTTAATAAAATCGAAAGGAGGGCGTACAAAAACAGTAATGTTGCCAGAGACTAATTTGCATAATTAATTTATTACTTACTTACTTAACCGCCTCCTCTTCTAGCTTACGGCGTTGAGGTTTTCACAAAGGAACGCCATTGACTTTTATCCTGTGAAAACACCGTGGCTACCGCGGACTTTGATTGTCTCCTCGATGTTGTCCCGCCACATGGCACCATGCCTGCCTCGGGAACTCTTATTAGTTTCCCACTTCTCCCACGCCTGCTGTATCTTTCGGCCATTCGGCTGACGTGGCCAAACCATCGCTGTTGCCCATGTTCGATGGAAGTCTTTAGTGGCTGGACCTTGATGGTCGTATTTCGTACCCGGTCTCGTCTCGCCTTCTTCGCAATCTTCCGCAAATACCTCATCTCCATCGCTTGCAGTTGGCTCAAGTGTCGAGGGGTGGGTGCCCTCGACTCGCTGTAGGTAAGGAATTGCTGAGGAATCCGCGGTTGATCACAAAGAAAAGTTTGCCAATAGCAGTTAGTCTCAGTGGCTGGACCTTGATGGTCGCATTTCATATCCCGTCTCGTCTCGCCTTCTTTTTAATCTTCCATGGCTTGCAGTTCGCTCTGGTGGCGGGATGTGAGTGCTCTCGACTCGCTGCTTTAGGTAAGGAATTGTTGAGCCCGCGGGTGATCGCAAGGAAAAGTTTGACAATAGCAGTTAGTCTTTGGTTGACTCGTGGCTCCTTCTACGATGCTTGTGGCTCTAACCTCTTTATTGCTTGTGGCTCTCAGGTATTTGAAGTCTGCTACTTGTTCAAGCATTTGCACTTTCAGTGAGATGTTGTGCTTCTTCTTGTTCTTGGAGATCACCATGGTTTTGGTCTATGCCACGGTTTCTCTATTTATTTCTCTGTTCCACATGCTTAGGTTGTGTTGGGGTTGAGAGCCAGTTCTGGCAAGAAGAGCGACATCATCAGCGAATGCTATTTTGATATTTAGACAGGCTGCATTTTCCAGTTGCAAACAATGACTTTTCTGGTGTTTCGTTTTGTGCTTTTAATATCATTCATGAGCAAGATAAGGAGGTAGAGTGAGTCACCTTGTCTTACACTTGCGCTGGTGGTGAGTTCCATAGATTTCCTCACGTAGCCGTCCTCACGTAGTTTCTGCAGGTACTGTAGAAGCTTTGAATCGCCTGGATCAGGTTGTTTTGGACCTTCCAGCACCTTCCATAATTCCTTCCATGGAACTATATCGAATGCTTGTTCTAGGAAAGTATGCCGGTGTACATCGCATGTACAATACCCAGTCTTTGGGGATGGTCTTTGTTCGGAAGGGCTTGAAGCAAAAGCCTTTCTCCTCAGCCTCCCATTGGCAAGATCAATTGAGCCGTGATCTTGTCGTGCCCTGGCGCTTTCCCCATCTTCTTGATGGCGAGGTTTAGCTCAGCCCCTGTAATCTGATTCCCTTGATCCATTTCCGGGAACCCATGATCTTTCTGGTTTGCTATTTGGGCGGAATTCAGAATTTCGGAGAAGTGTTCCAACGTTCCATAATTTTGCTAATAAATTAATTAAACTTTCATTAATTTATTACAATAAAGTGAATCATGCAAATCAGTCATCAATCCGTGGACTATTAATTATAGGCAGAACTTTAAACAACTTTAAAACAACTTCAAAACTTTAAAACAAAGGCTCCAGTCCAAAACAATTACAGTTCTTCTAAAGAAAGAGCCAAGGCCTGGATAACAGAAAGGCCTGGATAACATAGCTTAGTCGTGTAGCTTGAATTATGCTTTGATGTAGATTCCAAATGGTTCAGCACCCCGGACCGGTAAACAAGAGGATGAGATTTCATACCCTGCCATATTATGTCAAGTAGCAAAAATTGAGATGATCTTAAATCGTAGTTTACCTCAATATTATGTCTCAAATTACAATCACATTTTCTTTTTTAAATTTAGAATGCATCGCGACGTGCTGGTCTAACCTGCTCAAACTGTCAGACGAATAATACATCTTTATGGCGTCGGAATGCACTTGGCGAACCAGTTTGTAACGCATGCGGCTTATATTATAAATTACATGGTGTTCCTAGACCTTTGGCGATGAAAAAGGATAATATACAAGTACGTATCTATAAATTATTCAACATTTCTTCAGCTAATAGACTCTTACGCTGTCCAATGCCGTCCATTATCAATTTTAGAGAAAAAAAAAAATGCTTAATCCTCAATGTCTTGTGATACTATCAATTTCCAGAATCCTAAAATTATAAATTTAGAATTAACATTCAATTAAATTTATTCTGTTAATATTCTTTTCAGACAAGAAAACGTAAACCTAAAGGATCTAAAGAATCAAATACCTCGAATAGCAATAAGATGTACAAATTGGATACATTGGTTGGAATAACGCTGGACAACAACCATACATCAGTTAAAAGTGAACATAACAATTTAGTGGGTGCTGTTAAAGTTGAACAAGGAACAATGGGTAGGTTGCATTAAATATTTTTTTAAACGAAAAACTTCATTGATAGCTAGCGATAAACTAAATATGCAATATGGCTGTAGTTGTGTGGGTGCATGGTGGGAAGGGGGAACGGCATCTATTTGAGGAAATATCTGCAGTATGTGCTTGGGGAGATATCTACCAACAAAACAACTACAAAAATTTGACTGTTGGACTTTTGCAACACGTGAAATTTAAAAATTCCGCAAATTATCTGATCGCTCCTCGTATTACATACGATGAGCAAGTAATAAGTTTAAAGCTTGCTATTTAAATCGAACATATCTAACTTTCTAATTATTTCAGATGTTTACAATGAAATTCGTACACTTCCACCGCATCTCCAAATGCATACACCAACCGCAACAGGTGCCCCGCAATATATATATCCCACTACGACATCAACAAATAATCATCAGCGATCATCGCCATATCAGGTTATACAGACATCACCATACGCATCCGTTACGCAAAGCGCCTCACCATACGGTACGGTGACGCAACAAAACTCACCGCAGCTGGGTTACTATGATATGATGCCACAGCCGAGTCCAAGTCCAACTCCATCACAACATGCTAGTTCGCGATCAAGATCGCCGATTTCTTTAAACAATAACAATAATAGCAATAATAACAATAATAGTGTGCCAACTACACCAACGGCTGCAACTAAAGTTATAGTTAATAATGATCTCATCTTGGATAGACTTAATGATAGGTTATCATCACAAGTAGTGCCTTTGTCATCAGTTTAATAATCTCATTGTCTGTAGATATTTTCGAAATAATTCATCCACTTTTATACGCTGTTTCTCTAACACACAAGAAGGGAAATAAAGAATCTAATCTGAAATTCCTGTTAAAGTAATCTTGGTTTCGTATCTAATTTCATATTTTAGCGGAGTGCTTTTGCTAACATCACGGAACTCAAGTTATCCACGGAACAGCACTTGAAAACCATTGACATTGTAAAATTGGTCATTGATTGATTTTTCTAAGTGGAGCTGATTGAAATGACAAATGGTTAAACCAGTGGTTCTTAACCTTCTTAGAATCTCCTAACACAAATTTGCAAGATTTTTAGTGGAGTTATCTTTAGTTACAAAATAGGGGTGGACAATTACTTAAACAGATGATCCACATTTCGGCGCTGAAAATTTGAGCTCGGGGATCCCAAGAGCTCAGGGACACCACATTAAGAAATTTCCTTAGCACAAATTCAAACAATTTTTTTTTTAATGATTATACTTAGAGTAATTTATACATTGATTTGCGGGCCGGATAAAAGCTCTGTGCATGGGCCGCTGCTCTAAAGAAAACCGATGTATCTACAAATAAGACATTTTTCTTTCTGATATAAAATTGTTCTAATCGCACAAATCTTATAATTTCAAAGCTGTACTTCTATCATTTTTTAATCAACGTAGGAAGCATCTATAGCATAAAATTGATTAACAACATTTATAGAAGATGAATTTAAATATATTCAACGTAACAAATTTACATTTTTGAAAATATGTTTTCAAATTTACTGCTAAACTCAGTTCCAACATGAATCCTAAATTCTTCAAATGTTATTTCGCTAAACTTCCTTTTAAGATTATGATCTGATGAAAATATATTGATATCTTCCTCTTCTTTTAACAAAAACTTCTAACTTCATATTTTAGCGGAGTGCTTTTGCTAACATCACGGAACACAAGTGTTCCGCGGAACAGCACTTGAAAACCATTGACATCATAAAATTGGTCATTGATTGATTTTTCTAAGAGGAGCTGATTGAATTGACAAATGGTTAAACCAGTGGTTCTTAATGTTTTTAGAATCTCCTAACACTTACAAATTTGCAAGATTTTTAGTGGAGCATCGTTGTGCAATTAAACCGTGTGCACATATCTTTAGTTACAAAATAGGGCTAGGCAATTACTTAAACTGATAATCCACATTCCGGTGCTGAAAATTTGAGCTCAGGGACCTCACGAGCGCGGGGACCCCAGATTAAGAAATTTCCTTAGCATAAATTCAAATTAAAATGTTTTTTATGATTATACTTAGAGTAATTTATAATTTGATTTGCGGGCCGGATAAAACTCTGTGTATGAACCGCCAGTTGCCCAGATCTGCTCTAAAGAAAACCAACGTATCTACAAAGAAGACATTTTTCGTTCTAATATAACAAAGAAGACATGTTTGGTTCTAATATAAAATTTCCTTAATTGACGCACAAATGTTAGTTTTCTTATAATTTCAAAATCGTACTTTTATAATTTGTTTTAATCAACGTAAATAGCATTCTTTAGGATAAAATTGATTAACAACATAAGTTAGAGCAACCTAATTTTTGTAATTCAAGATAAACTGCTTAAAAATGGATGATTTATTTCTATTATATTTTTGTTTCGATAAAAAACGTGTTTTTGTA